>OY748295.1:13714194-13913202 GCA_963556515.1 Nudaria mundana | reverse complement strand
TGAAGCTGAAGCAGCGGGCTTTAGCACAGATGCACGGTGGTACCCCCCCGGACCAACACTGTTGTACCACCACCCACGTAGGGGCCGAAGCCACTCCTTAGGTACCGTAAATTAACGAGCCTTGTCCGTTGATCAGCAGGTGCACCACTAGCAGGTGAGGTCGCTGGGGCCCTAAAGATGTTGGTAGAGCCTCTTTGCACCCAAATAAGCAGATTATACTAAATAAAAAAAAATATTTGCATTAATCAGTCTTTGTACATTTCTATGTTATATCTAACAATTATTGGCGCCTTCCGAGTAGGTATATTATAGGTATATTAAGCGGAATATTTCACAATAATATCATATGAAGTTAGCAATTTTGTACACGACTGTACTCCATACAAATGTAGGGCAAGCGAAAGCTTTTATTTTTTCAAATTAAAGCAGCTCAAATTTATAGTAGTTCATACGACTATTTCACGGCTATTTTTTGGCATAAACGTTAAACCGAAAATCGCAGGCGTTCCGGAGAAAGTTGAAGTTTTGAAATGTTCAAGCCATAATCCTCATCAGGTTACCTTTATACGTCGGTCACACTATAAGTTTTGCGTAACTTAAAAAAACAACATGTTAAAACCAAAATATTATGTTTATTGCTTTTCAAAATACTCTCCTTTAAATTTTAAACATTTTTTCATGCGATCCAACCATTTTTTAAAACAGGAGGACCACAGATCTGAAGGCATGTTTTCTAAGTGCTGATTAATCGCTATCACTGCCTCTTTGGAGTTGGTAAAAGTGAAACCTCTCATCAAATCTTTGATTTTGGGGAAAATACAGAAATCACAGGGTGCTACGTCGGGGCTATGCGCAGGATGGGTGACGAGTTGTACTTTTTCGGAAGCTGTGTGAAGAAGCGTTGTCATGATGTAGGAGAACGCAGCTTTTGGGTCGTCTTTCGCGAACTTTTTCAACACCCTGGGTAAACAAATGGTAGAATACCACTCGACATTAACACTCTTTTGATCTTCAAGTGGAATTGTACAGATGGGACCCGTAGTTAAAAAAAAAAACGTGATCATTTTTTTACCAACGTTTCTCGCCTGCCTCACTTTTATTGGCTTGTTCTCATTTGTTCTCACGTTTCGTCTCCTGTGACAATGTCTTAAACAGCATTAGAATGTCCGTGGTCGTACTTCAGTAGCATCTGTGAGCACCATTCCACGCGAGCCCGCTTCTGCTCCGCTGTCAGTTCATGAGGGATCCAACGACAACAAAGTTTCCGAACTTTCAATTCTTCGTGTAAAATTTTCTGGATTTGACTCATATCAATCCCCAATAGTCCTCGAATTGTTTCATAGGTAATACGCGGGTTTTCTTTAATTAACCGCTTAACAGTAGCCACATTATTTTCGTTGACGGCAGTTGAAGGCCGCCCTTCACGAAATTCGTCATGAACAGAAACTCGACCTCTCTCAAATTCAGCAAACCATCGCCTCATGGTGCTCAAACAAGGTGCTTCTCTCCCAAAAGCATTTTGAAGACGAGCGGCACAGTCTTGCGGAGAGAGAGAACTTTTAAAATCATAAAATATCATCGCTCTAAAATCTTTTAGACTTAATTCCATTTTCGTTGCATACGTAGAACTTTGATGTGTGATAAAAAACAATTGATAAATGATTTCCCGCCAATTGTTTTTATTATTACTAAGAAGGTTTAAAAAAATATAACATTTGAATTTCAAATAGTTCCGATTAGCTAGAAGTGCAAAACTTTTAGTGTGCCCCATGTATCTCTGGAACGTTTTAAGGACTATTTCTGAGATTTGGCATGTCGTTACGACTATTTCATGACAATTTTTTGGAACCTAAACCAATTCGATAGGCTTTACCGTTTGCTTGCACCAGAGATGAGGATTACAGCTTGACGTTCAAGCCATAATCCTCATTAAGTATAGCTGTAACGCCGAAACTATAATACGACAATTTTTTTACATGTACGACTTTTTATGACTTTTTCATGACTATTTTTTAGCGTTGTCAAAATTCGTTTTCATTGAGATTTCAAATATGAGGATTACAGCTTGAAGCACACGATAATTTGAGGGACTCGTGGTCTAGTGGTAACCGACAATGTTAACACATTGCAAAGGTTATAAGCAACATCTAGTCAAGCCGTCGGTCCCGGTTGTCATACGGACATCTACGGCAGTGGTTAGGGGTAGATGGAGCCCTAAATCAAAAATCCGACAGGTCTCTACAGAACTTCGATATCGCCAATGGGTTGTGGAGGTCAGATGGCAGTCGCTTTACGGAAAATATCGACGTTCAGCCGCATCACAGTTAGACTGGAAAGCCGACCCCAAATGAGTTGGGAAAAGGCTCAGTGAATGGTGATAATATAACTTATGATGACATCGTAGCTTAGTGGTCAGAGCATTCCCCCTGTTAGGGAAAGGCCGTGGGTTCGAGTCCTACAGATGACATCAGTTTTTGTGATTTATTCATAATTTATTTATTTATAGTTGATGGTGTCGATTGTAGGCACTTGGTGAAACTTATAGAAGTACATGCTAACAAAAAACATGTTAGACAGTGTAGTAAAATACTTGTTTAATAAATATGTAAAGTGAACAACTACCTTTGATACTGCTATAAAGCGAAACCGGTCAGGTTAAATCTTGTAAATTAAATAAAAGTGAAATGGTGTACAAGTGTTTTAGTTAGCATGTAATTTATTTATTATTTCTTTCTTAATATTTTAACAATAGTTAAGCAAACTCATTGCTTTGAAATACAAAAACATAAATAGATTGAAATAAAATGAAAAGCTATTTTTGATACCTTTTGATAATTAACTAAACGAGGACATAATGCGTCGATAGTGTAAATATACTGCTAACCGACTGCTCGCAAATTTTTGTTGTTGTCATCAAAATCAGTAAAATATTTTTAGCGGTCGTTATAATTATGTTTACGAGTTCGACCACACGCCATCACATAAAAGTCCTTTAAGCGTGAGTTTTACTGGGTGCACGTTTTGTTCAGTAGATTTTACGATTATGTTAAAATCGATCCGTTTTACACCTAAACTCATCATTCGTTTTATTTATCTTCTATTTATTCGTAAGGTATTAATGAATACAAAAGATTCCGGTGAACAGCAATAGACTTGCCTTTATTACGTAGGACCAACACTAATATGCTATAAGTTCTCTATTTACTCTTCTATATCCTTCTTAATGATAAAAATGCATGGTCACCCTAATATTCTGTTGTTGGCCACTCGTATAATACAATATATCAATCATTTTCTAAAGGTTATTTATGTACTTACTTAATTTTGTAATTTTATAATATTACTTGACAAAATTCTAAAATTTTGACATTCATATGTGCTCTTTATGTGCCTAAACTGAATAAATGAAATTGATTCTTTGATTCTTATCCTCTGTTATATCTCTTTTACTATATCCTTCGGGAATCAGGAGTGATTACCATATACAGCTAGTCCTGACGATATGCCCGGAGTGTGAGATATTTAGCTTTGAAGAGCATAAAATCTAAACGGTTGGCGTGAAGAACCTGAAAAAAATCTTGATGGTAGTCGATGTTGTGAACTTTGAAGAAAAACTATAGCGAATGGTTATAGTTTTGCATACATAATGGCTTTTATGGGTAACTACGGAACCCTATCTTATGCGTGGCCCGACACGCACTTGGCCGGTTTGTTTTGTTTGTTATATCTTTCGACTGCGCGAACCGATTTTGATTATTTTTATTGAAAGCTTCTGATTGCCGAGTGGTCCCATGTAGATTTGGTCCGTTTCCGACAATTATTTGGTCCCAAATAATTTAAAGTCAGTTTTTGTTTAAAAGTTTTACGTGTTTTTGATTGTTTGATCAAGTGCTATTAACACAAAGTATCGATATTGTGAGACCTTGAATAGTGAATCAATTTTGTCTAGTAGTGTAATCGATTGATTACAGCGAACTAGCTCTGAATAAAATATACAGGTTCCAGTTCCAAGACCAGTGTCAATGTGACTTTGGGTCGATTTTCAAAGACCTTGTCAAATGAATATGTGTGTTACCTACTAGCACAGAATAGGGAATAGTACTGCTATTAGTAATAATTTACAAACATGGAAGAAGTGGAGGTCATATAGCAGTTGCTTCACGGAAAATATCGAAGTTTTGCCGCTTGGCAGTATACTGGACAACCCAGTTAGGGCCTAACTGGGTTGGGAAAAGCTCAGTCATGATCATGATACAGTAGTTGAAGTAACACAGACGATGTTACTGCAGGCAATGTTTGGCTAGTGATACTTTTTTTATCACAATTAATATTATCTTACAGCATAATTTAGCATAATTTAGTTAATACAGCACAATTTAGTTACCTACCCAGTTTTCAAGTACCTGCCCAAAAAGTTTGTTTTGTGTAGGTACTTGAACATAGAGTGAAGGATAGTTCAAGGTTGTTCACATCACTCTTTCTTACTCTTAACACTTTAGTCCGAGACGTCCAGGACTTATTGGCTGTGCCATAGCGGCTGGCACGTAAGATTTTGTTGCCTTTCGTGAACATTTCACCGCAAGGTAAGGTTTAATTTTTTTTTTCAAATTGTAATTTATGTATAGCTGCTACTTTTTACATATGAATAGCCTTGCCCCTATTACGTGGGACTAAAATTACGGGCAAATTGTGGGTGTGTAATGCACCTCTGCCTACCCCTTCGTGGATATAGGCGTGATGTGTGTGTGTTAAACACTTTAGTCATCGTTGCAAGTTAATAAATATGCTAACCTAGCAGGTGATTACATATTTGAGCCGTTTGTTTTTTCAACCCCAAAGGTTGAGACACTGGGGTCATGGGGTCCGAGCGCTCGCCGCCTTAATAGACACTAAACGCTTAATCGATGATTCTCAGGACCAGAAGGCTGGCTATTTTCTGGCCCAAAGAATAAGTACCGCCATCCAACGTGGCAACACAGTCAGCATTCTGAGAACCTTCCCAGTCGGCAATGACGCGGAGGATTTTTTAAACAATATTTTGTAATGTAAATATTTTTCGTATATAATTATGTACATTGAAATTCTTATTGTAAATAAATATTTTTTTATTTCGTAAATAAAAAAAAATATACTTTGCAATAATATTCATTAAATTAATAATGCTATTAAACTTTACCGGTGTATTATTTAAGGACCGTAATCTTAAAAGATCATTTAACATTAAAACAAAGGGTGCACCGAATTCTTTTAAAAGTATTTCAAAGATTAAGTCGAACATCTTTGATTACACACTAAAGATGAGATCATAAATCAAAACAAGAGCATCGCTTTCCAATCTCTTGTTGCTATTACATTGTGGTAGACACATTAATCATTTACAATTACGTTAAATGGCGAAGGATTCAGTGGAGGAGACTCTGGCCGCATTGTGAATAGGTACTCAACTGACAGTGGACAAATAACAAAACTGGGTTAATCTTTTACCTCCCGCAACGACTGGAGGTGGAGGATCACCCTATGCTACATCCTCCTCACTCTTTACTAAAACAGACAAGGACAACACATATCAATCTTCTTCCTGAAAGACTTAAATCCAAAAACTCAATGCTCTACACGACTTCTATTTGTTGGTAGTTAAAGTTCTTATTAGACTGCACTCTGAATTTTTTACCTTTGGAATTCAAAAAATATTTATTTCATCAACACAATGTGTACTTTGCTCGACATACAATTGAGTTCTATTTTCTATATAGGTGAATGAGTAAGCTCTAGATTTCTAGCATTATATTCATGTATTTATTCCATTACATCTACGCTGAGAGATGAAAATGCCATGAAATTTTCGTCTCGTTTACACGTATTCTTTGAAATAGAGACAGCGCAATATTACATTAAGTCAGCGTGGAGTAAGTATTGTTACCACTTACTTTGTTTACCTCTTAAAGGTTCTTAGTACTTGAATTTTCGTATGAATCTAACTGTATTTTTGTTCACCTTCAAGAGTCCAGACGATCGTTACTTCAATTGTAATGACTTTGAAACTTATATTCATCTTGCAATGCATGAAGTCTCGTTTATCTAAGCTATTAAATGTTTCGCTTTCAACTAAATTTATTTTTGGTAAAAGTTTATGAAGTTATCCCTTGGGAGAGTAAAATATTAATCTAGTACATACAGCTTTTATACCTAATTATAATATCATCCTTATTCACTGAAGACTCAGAAGACAAAAACAGAAGTTTCTAACTTGATAACATTTATGTCGAAGGATATCATTGTATTTGTACATTGTACCTAAGAACTTAAAAAATGATAAGAATATGTGTTTGTGTGACACTAGTAAGAGAAAAACTCCTTCGCCAGTCTTTTGCTGTATTAGTTACTGAATAATCTTGATTTGAGTCCAGAAGATCTTCATTGAATTTTCGTTCACATGATAACTTTAATTCGGAAACTATTTAAAGAAACATTGTTATTTTGATTGGAAGCATTAATTTTGTTTGGGATTTCTAAAACCACTTTTTAACCCGTCTAGACCCTCCAAATTACCTTGAAACGAAGCTGAATCAAACAATAAAAAGCTTAAATTCCACAAACGGTATAAGCCAAGATGTATTGAAATATTATAATACGCTTCAACCTATAATTTGATTAAATTTGAGGCGAAAAATAAAAGAAGTGAATCGAAATGGTCATTAGAATTTGGGTCGGTAATGACCGGGCGCGCTTCGCTTGTTTTGTATGTTCTGCTGGTGTTTGATTGGGCTTTTAATTTTATTGTTGCAAGCCAATGGAATTATTCTACTATACCTATAACCCAGGCATCGTGTTATGTCGTTTCACGAGATATCGATATTCAATCACATTAATGATCCCTTAACAAGCCGGGATCACTAGCTGCCAATGGCAAAGTCTTTTATTTTTTGGTGGTCCTCCTTTAGGGGTATGCTTTGGTCTTCGGACAATGAGACAGACAAAAAACCTCAAGTCTATGTATGGCACCTTGCGTAAAGCACGTCGTGTGGTAAAGTTTATAAGAAAAATAAATCTCTGATACTATCACTGTTAAATCAATTATCCGGAATAGCTGACTGTAAAATTATAAAACATTGATATTTTACGTAAGCATGCGGAACAAAAATTATTTGGCATCTACTTAATGATTTCGTTCGACATTTGCATCGTCATAGGACAGAAAAATTTCACTCGTTTCAAGTTGCATGACTTAGCAGTAACAATTTATTATAGAACACACAATTAAATGAGCGTTTAAATTGTATCTTAAATAAAGTTGATGAGAACTTGAGAACGAGTTTAAGAGGCTGCTATAGACGTTCATGAGAATCACACAGGTTAAAAATGTTGATAAATTCAATTGAAATAACCAAATATTCGTAATGTCAGAATTGAAAAAAAAAATTGGTAGTTGATAGACTTTTAATTTGAACTTTTTCTTCAGAATTTTTAAGCTTCAGTCAGTGTCCAGAATCAACATCGACAAATATATCTTTTAAATTGCAATAATTACCGATCTGATTGTTTTCGTTCCTCTGTACCGAGCGACGCTGTAAGTAGGGGATAGCAAAAGCCATGGAAGTCACCCCGAAAGACCCCATACTCACGACTCAGCTCTTCGCACATAATGTTTTTTCCGAACTAAATTGCTCGTCGCAAATTCCCAGACACATCCTAGCGATTTAAGGTGGTTTCTTGATAGTGTCTTACTTAGCCCAAAAAGTTACTGAACCCAATCTTGTTTAGTGCTGTTATATCTGAGTCCTAAAAAAACAACAATTGGTTTCATAAAATAGAGTTTAAACTGATTTGGGAACAATAAAAGTGTACAATTTTTTATATATTTACGTCCCAGATATAGTTATGGGCGTATCATACTTGTACAAGTATTACTTATAGCACTACGGTATCATTGGTACGATGTACGGCAAAAGCAATTTGACGCGGAGACTGTTGGCAAGTGGCCAGTGGAAATAAGCGTGCTACGACACCCGTAGAGTACCGATACATGCAGGTTGTATTACAACGAACTTAACTTTGTATTTGTATTCCAAGCATTAAGGGAAGTAACAATATCATGATAGATTACGAGCAATAATATCTTTCATGTCGAAATAGAAGTTTCTTATTTCAGTTGTGACGAATAATGAAATCTTTTCTACAATTTTGGTTAGAGAGCTATACATTTCTATTATGCGTGATTTTAAGATGTTAAAAATCGAAATTTTTATGTTTCTTAGCCAGAGGGGTTTGATCAACTTATAAGGAAATAAGTAAATACTCTTTATTGTACACAATAGAGAAACAACTAGTTAATGACAAGTCTTAAAAAATATAATGTACAACAGGCGGCCTTATTGCTTAAGAGCAATCTCTTCCAGGCAACCTTAGGATGGAATGAAAGTTACAAGACATGATAGGGGCTGTAAAATAAAATAAAAATAAAAATAAAATAAAATAACGTTTATTATCTTTGAAATTTTCAGAAAATTATTTAGATTCGTCAGAAGTTGGTGTGACTCTACCGAGGGTTCCAAAATGCAACGAGACTGAGAAGAGCCCTCAAGAAACTCAGCTCGGCTTTTTTCAAAATATTTCATCTTAAATCTAATACAGAGTTATTTAGAAAGGAGCAATTCGTTACGTTGTTACAACCAGGCCGCCTTGTCATCTAAGAAATCATTAATACTATAATAAGCTTTATGGCACAATTTACTTTTTATTAGTTTTTTAAATTTATTGACAGATAAATTTGCTATTTCGGTTGGCAATGTATCGAATAAAGTTCCCCGCAAAAGAATTACTCACTTTATGAAGCCTAAATTTAGGAACAGCCAGTTTATCCTTATTTCTTAAGTTTAAATTATGATTATCACTATTTTTCACAAATTTACTTTTGTTCTTGTGGGTATACAATAAAATTTCATAAATATATATGTGTACAAGTACAATGTAATATAATTATATTTAAAAATAATAAATTATTAGGATTTAAGAAGAGAGCAAAATGTTCAATACATAGATAAATGAATAATAATCAGGAGAAACAAGTACATATAATATGTAATTCAATAGAATACGAGTATACTAACAATAATAGGATATCCTTTTTTTTTTTTTTTTAATTCCGCGGCCCAGGGCCGCGGCCACTCTAACGTCCGTTGCCGGGCGTCTCTGGTTACTAGCAGAGGGAATGTCCAGTGGCGCCCGGCGTGTCCAGTGGCACCCGGCGTTATTACACCGGGTGCCACGTAATATTTTGTGTATATTTAAAGTTAGTATATCCTATTGGATATACTAACTTTAAATATACACAAAATATTATTATAGAAACAAATATCTCTAATTAGAGGAATAGAGATAAAAATATTTTAACATATTTTTAGTGTCAGAGCATTCCACAGACGAACTGCTTAAACGTGAAGCACTTGTCAGAGAATCTTGTGGAATGCACTGGCATTTCCAGCATTAAATTTTCCGATGACCTTAGAGACCTCGAATGTTTGTCATGTAGGAACTTAAATCGTTCTTTAAGATATCGGGGAGTACAAGGATTGAACAGTACTGTATAATAGAGCTAGGATATGAGTATTATTATTATGACTTAAAAATACTTTACTCAAATTTTTGTGTATTTCAACCAAGAGCTACAATCTGTTGGACATATTAATAAGCCTGCCCCTACAAACGCTCCAACATTCTTGAGCCTCTCACGTCCAGTGGTTTCCCGTGACCTTTATGATGTCATCAGTCCACCTTGTAGCAGGCCGACCCACGCTGCGCTCATTCCTGCAGGATCCAGTAGCACCCATTATAACATTAAAATTACGTTGCTAAAATTAGAAATTGAATCAATCAATAGTTATCCAATTGTTGCGGTATCCCACGCGAATTTGCGTTGTTTCATGCTACTGAAACCCACAAGAACTCCATTTATAACTGATGCACCTGTATAAATCAAAGTAGATGCACTCAAAATGTTCCATGATTGATGTATGACTATGTACGTTTGCTATTACGTATATAATACAGGTTTGCGGTTGTCTGAGCGGACGCCGGCTGGCCACTCGCCAATACTTCGGCCTCAAATTGATTTTGCCGCTACTGTACCAATATTCTTTACTTTCCGTGCATGAATTTGGTGTATTAATTACTAAATGTTTGGAATGACTATCGTTTTAATACATTCACATTTAGTTACTACCACAGTAATAGCATGTAACCTATATAAAACCAGTACGCAGATACAAGTCCCTGAAACTTCTTTAGAAATTGAAGGAACTTCGGTTTTTATAGTATTGGTTCATTGTGAAAAGCTAAAAGTACACCATAAGGAAACTGTCAAGGGCGTTGTTAGGAATATTTCTGCAACTACGCACAGATACCTACGTAGGTATAGGTACACTCAAAAAAGGTAGTTTAAGATTGTTTTCATAAGAAGACGATAACAAACGATGGAGACAGTATTCAGAGCATTCGTAAAAGAGCTTCGAGGAATTAATTAAAAGGAATGGAAAATAATTCATGATAAATCATGCGTGTATGTGCGATATGCGTGTTTCAGAACTACAATGCGTGTTGGATTGCAGCTTCTTCGGAAGCCACGGGCAATATTAAGCAGATCAAAGTTTTTTTTATTTCCTAAACAACACAATTATTATAGTTTTGAGTGCTTTATTATGCAAATGTATCGATTACAAAATAACGTTCGAAACATTATTTTTTTTAACAAATTCGAAAAACGAGGATTTTATTCAAATAATAACGCTTACATCTTGGAGGAGATAAATAAAGGTGTATTCATCATCATCATGGCAGTCAGCTGACGCCCACTACTAGGCACAAGCCTCCCCTAAAAATAAACATTACATATCCATTGCCATTTTGCCGATAGTGTATATTGGTCCCACAGAATAGGGGCAAGCCTATTACCGTTATTAGGCAATTATTTGAACCATTCTGTAATCCGAACTTAAATTCTAATAGCCAGGCCTCAACTGTTTGGGTTAAGGTAACAGATATAAATAATATATGTTTATTTATTTATTGCTGAGACTGTAAACTACGAATACTTTATAATAATCTAAGGAAATTAGGTAACTGTATTATTAATTCCCGTAGATTAATTGAGCGAAGCGAGCCGAAGGCGAGCGGAGCTCTCTACGGGTGACTCAAATTATTTTTCAAACGATTTATGTTTAATTGTTTCTCGGCGAATACTCGGCCGATTTCGGATTTTCTTGCACTCATCAAAAGCTTACAGAATTACCCAGGTTCTTACGATGCCAGAATTTTGAATTTAAACTCGCTTCGCTCAAATATATGCTGCAGCGTAACGGTACGTTTCGCGACTGCGGCGACCTAGTATAATACAGATTATGAGTCGCGATAGTTTAAAAACTGTAAACTACAATCAATAGACTTCGCTTTACACGTATTGGTAGGTATATTGTATTTTATGTAATGGATTTGTATGACACCTAACACGTGCGCATTTCAGAGTATAAATAACATATGACCATAATTAGTTACCGATAAAGGTGGTACACTTTCCTCGATCGGTACTCCGGCGCTACTTTCTGCGCATTTATAAACCGATATACACACAGAACATCGATTCAAATCGTTCCGGTACTTTACGACTTTATTTCTGGCAAACATGTTTTCTTTGACTGCGTCAGTTAGCTTGGGACCGGAGCATTCGCCGTGTATCGAATAAATATTAATAAAGCGCGCCGGCCTCGTTTCTGGGAAGTTGGGAGGATCTTATTATAACCGCAATAGCACCTATAATTAGCAACATCCAAATTACTCATGGCGTGTACGTGTTGCGCCAGATCGATGTTACGTGTGGCTACTCGATTCAGATCGTTTCGTTTGTGTGATCGATTTGACTCCAAACATTTAAGGTCGTATTATTATCCTCTCGATTCACCAAATTATGATCGAACTCACCTTTATTACTTATTAAATTCAAATTCAATTAAAGTCTTTGATAAACAATATAAGTGAAGGAAAATCGTAAACCTAAGTTGTTACCTTGATGTCATATAAGAAAATTACGGATGCTTATGATACTGCAGATTTTGCAATAAATTATAGAGAGATGAGAGTTGGAAAAGGGCCATTTGGAATTACTACTTTAGATAAAAATATGATGATAGATGTATAATTCTTTTATAATCTATGGTCAGCTGACATTCACCCGGCGTCCGCAACACCTGTGTGGCGCCACTGTGTCATTCTACGTTCGCCATCTTGAGACGTTCAAACTATTTTTCTCCACAAAATAATCAATATTAAATAATTTAACAATCCAAAAACTGTTCAAAGTGAAGTGTGTGTGTAATAACAGCATCTGACCACCGGCGCCGGTTTTCACCAGGATTCAAGAGACGAATCTTCCAGACACGGTGAGTCAACCTTGCGGACCATTTTTACATATTAAAATTAATAATTAACTGGGCTATCGACATACATTTTGGTCAAATCGAGCCAGGATCGATCAGTTACGATATCAATACAACTGAATATTTATGTATTTACATGTATTTATCGATATAAATTCATTATTTCATCAACTTTCATTATAAAACTATTACGTAGGTACCTACACGGGTGCGACATATTTGCATATTTCTATGTCAATTCCTATTGTAGGAGTCTAAAACCTGTGTAAAACATAGAAATATACACATCGTATCTCAAATCAGTGTATATTTTAATGCAAAACACAGTACTTTAAGTTTTCATTTTACAAAAATATCTGCGATCACGATCGTGACCGCCATTGTTGTTCATACTTTGCAGTTTCGTAATATTATTTAAAATGACTAAAGGCGACGACGCAACTGCAGGTACGAGCGAGTTAGCTGCCGCTATTGATATTAAGTTTCACAGTTTAGCGGGTTCGCATATTACAACAAAAGAATGTGTTTCATGAGATTGAAAAAACTATTTGATATTTCTAAAAAAGTAGGTACAAGCGCCGAATCGGCTGGTGTATTTTGTTCTCACTATCCCGACGTGCCGCAGTGGCGCGAAAAGTTTGAAAATAGTGTCAGTGCTATAACAGCTATAAAAAAAGTCTGTATGCGAGTTATGTACCGTCCTAAAATGATCTAAGTAGCTTTGATACTATGTACTATCACATTCGTAGCATCTATGAAGGTAATTTTGGTTCCAGTGAATCAAATAGTGATCAGTTGAATAAAACTTGTAAAAGTGAAAGTCAGTGCGCGAAACCTAGGCTACCTAAGTTGGAACTATTTCCTTTTGATAGTAAACTTGAAAACTGGCCTACTTTTCGAGACACATTTCTCAGCTTAATCCATAGTAATAGTGGAATAGCAAATATCGAGAAGTTCTACTATTTACTTTCAGCGGTGAGCGGTCCCGCATTAACTATCGTGAAGTCTATGCCAGTTACGTCTGACAATTATCCTATTGTTTGGTCTACTTTAGTGAAGCGATATGACAACAAACGCGCATTAGCTACTAATTATTTAGATAAAATATTTAATTTTAAACCGTTAGTTACCGAGTCTGTTTATGCGTGAATACGAGGAACTCGGACATATGACCTGTCTTGGTGATGCCCGGGATGTGGTATCGAAATACATCATACCGCATTTTTGCATCATTAAGCCTAGCAGTTCCACTACGTCTCATTGTGTGGTATTTGATGCGTCAGGTAAGTCATCTAACAGTTTGTCGCTGAATTCAGTCGTACTTCCAGGCCCTAAACTGCAGACCAGCTTCTAATTAACTTTCGTCTTCACGAGGTTTGTTTGTCTGCAGACATCTGTAAAATGTATCGCCAGATTATCGTGGACCCTGACCAGCGATCTTATCAACACATTCTGTGGCGCTATTCTTTAGATCAACCAATCAAAAAGTACTCTTTGAATACCCTCACCTATAGCGTGGCTAGCTGTCCCTACTTAGCTATTAAGGTACTACATACGTTAGCAGATAATTAACGTGAGAATTACCCTAGGGTGGCTCCTTTGTTAAAGACTGCGTTTTTTATGGACGATTTTCTGTGGTCGGTGCCTACTGGCGAGGAAGCGTTAACCATTCAACAAGAAATCATGCAATTGTTGGAGACAGGTGGGTTTGTTCTTCGAAAGTGGTCTAGCAATTGCAATCAGGTTCTCGACAAGCTCAACGAGGATCATCTTGAAAAACCAGTGACCTTTGATGATGAAAAGAATTTAGCCATTAAGGTGCTGGGGCTTCAGTGGTTACCTTCATGGGACGCCTTTTCCTTCAAAGTCACGCCACCTAGCCATATTGTTTCAAAGAGAACGGTGTTGTCGCATATCGGTCGACAGTTCGACCCCTTGGGATTTGTGGCACCGTGCGCCTTTTACGCTAAGTGTTTCATGCAAGAACTTTGGATTCGCCAGCTCGACTGGGACCAAAGTCTCATTGCGAAGTCCAATGTAGCACCCTTGAAAACTGTAACCATCCCGCGACTGGAGCTCATGGGTGCCCATTTACTAGCAAAACTTGTCAAGTATGTTCAATTGATACTCCGTGATCGGATTGAACTACACGAGATGTTGTTGTTTACAGATTCGCCGGTGGTGTTAGCTTGGTTGAATACACCTAGTCACACACTTAAAACATTTGTTTCCACTAGGGTGACTAAAATTAATGACAGTATACCCTGTGAGTGTTGGTATCATGTCAGTGGGGTAAACAATCCTGCCGATATCTGCTCTCGTGGAGCTTTACCGTCAGTCTTGCTAGCCACGCGAGAATGGTTCACAGGACCAGACTGGCTCGATCTAGATCGCCTACACTGGCCAATTAGAACCATGGACGAGTTTCGTGACTGCAACCCGCCCGAACTTAAGTGCGTCAAGACAGTGTTAGTGTCGACTGATGCTGATTCAACCAGCTCACTTTACACTGTAACCGAAAAGTATTCTAGTTTTAGTAAATTGATCAATGTGGTAGCACGATGCTATCAGTTTATACGTAACTGTAGACTGCCATCAGGCGCACGTACAGGCTGTCTAACCGTGACAGACACTAGGCGCGCCCACAGTATATTAGTGAAAACCGTACAAGAGCATCTTTTTGTTAGTGAAATGCAGGCATTAGTAATGGGTGGTAATAGTAATTCTTCTTTAAAGAAACTCAACCCTTTCATTGACCCTGATTGTTTCCTCGGGGTGGGGGGTTGACTTTCCCAGTCAGAGTTATCTTAGCAACAAAAGCACCCTCTTTTACTTCCTAAAGATGCCCACTTCACAAAGATTCTAATTGATCATTTCCACAAAATTTACTTACATGTGGGTCCTCGCACACTTCAAAGTCTACTAACACAAAAGTATTGGATCGTAATGCTATTAGGTCGCGAACTAGGCAATGCATTTCTTGTTTCAGAGCAACTCCTACGAGTCGACAACCCTTAATGGGCGAACTACCTAAATATCGCTCTCAGGATGTTCATGTCTTTCACACTGTTTGTGTAGACATTGGCGGACCGTTTCCTACAAAAGAGTCAACGCGTAGGAACGCTCGCATCTCCAAATCCTATCTTTGTGTGTTCGTGTGTTGTGCGACACGGGCAGTTAATTTAGAAGTGTTGTCATCACTAAGTACGGAATGTTTTTTGGCATGTTTCGATCGATTTACAGCTAGGAGAGGTTTGTGCCATTCTATCGTTTCAGATAATGGTACGAATTTCGTGTCAGCAAATAAACAATTAAGCGAAATAACTAAATTTTTAAACGACGAATCGATTAATATCAATAACGGTTTTTTTTCTCGTGGTATTGTTTGGCGATTTAATCCCCCAACGGGCAGTAATTTCGGTGGACTACATGAGGCCGTCATTAAAGGGGCCCGCGCTCTCTTACGACGCACCATTGGTACCAGAGCGTTATCATTCGAGGAGCTGGGCACACTATTCATACGGGTCGAAGCCGTACTGAACTCGAGACCTCTGTGCGCGCTGTCCAGCGACCCGAACGAATTTCAAGTGTTAACACCGGCACATTTCCTCATAGGTAGGGAGCTTCTGTCTGTACCGGAGAACAGTCTTACAGATCTTTCTGGATCTAGACTGGATTGATGGCAACTTGTCCAGCAGATGTCTCAACAATTTTGGAAACTCTGGAAACAAGATTACTTACAAACGTTACAAACACGCCAAAAATGGCATAGTTCTCCAAACAATTTACAACTCGGTGATCTTGTTCTTATAAATTCAGATGCCCCGCCACTCAAATGGGCACTAGGTAGAATTACGAAACTGCATAGTGGCTCCGATGGCGTGGTCCGTGTAATTCGTTTAAAAACATCGAACGGCAACGAACTAACTCGTCCAGTTTCAAAAGTAAGCCCGTTGCCTCTCGATCACAACTTTTAACTAAACTATAATTCCTTACTTAGATTTAGTTTATTTGTTTTTATACATTATACAGTCCATTGTTCTAACTTTAATTACACTATATCTCAATATATAATTTATCTATTCAATTACACATGTTATACATCCTCCTACACTCAAACTAGTTAACAAATTCTACCGAACTTGGTATCGTAACTGGGAAATCCTTGCGGATTTCGGTGGGGGGAAATGTATAATAAATAATCTATGGTCAGCTGACATTCACCCGGCGTCCGCAACACCTGCGTGGCGCCACTGTGTCATTCTACGTCCACCATCTTTGAGACGTTCAAACTAATTTTCTCCACAAAATAAGCAATATAAAATCCAAAAAAACTATTAAAAGTGAAGTGTTTGTGTAATAACAGTATCTCAGCACCGGCTTCCACCAGATTCAAGATACACAGGATTTCAAGGAGCACGTGTGAGTCAATCTATCTGACCATAATTCTAATTTACAATTAAACATAATTAAATGGGCTATCGACATACAATAGATTTTGAATAAGAAAATAAAATAATAATTAATAAGAAGTAGGAATAATTAATAAGAAAACTCATCATCCACTGAGACTTTTCCTAAACTAGTTGGGGTTGGCTTTCCAGTCTAACTGCGATGCGAGTGAAGTTCAATATTATCACAACCAATCCAATGGGTGATATCGAAGCTCTGCAGTTAGACCAGTCTGATTTGGTTTTAGGGTTTCAAATACCCAGACCAATATAGATGTTCGCACAACAACCGAGACCGACGAGGCACAATTGAATCACACCATGACGATAGTTTTTGAATCAGAAAATAAGATCATCCTATTGAACTGGAATAGATAATAAGAAAATTATAAAATAAATTAAATTAAAATGTTCTTTCAAGTGTCTGATGAAATGTTGATTCTATCGACGATTTATATCTGCGGTGAAGAGTGACTAAAACAAAAGAATGACTCAGTCAAGCCAACGACCCGTATTCCAGGGTGATCTTTTGAAATTCCCGAATAATTGTCGACGCATAAGGTGGCGGGTGAGACGAAAATAAAGTGTGAGATGAACACAATGTCGTTCGCCTGTGCTTTCTTATAAATTATTTTATTTATATATTGATTAATTGGTTTATTTGTCTAAGGTCTTTTGCGAATCTATTAATATTTTATTTGGATTTAGTCCTACATAAGTGTCACATAATTAAAAAAGTATAGATACAAATATATTTGTAACGTTCAACGTTATTATGTTTAGAACTGTCCCAACAAATTTTTGCATTTTAGTTTTACGACTGCTAAATCTATGACTATATAATATTATATAGATATTTCTGAGATAAATTATGAAAGTATATGTCGTGGTTGATTCGGTTTTAAATGCTAAACTCGTACTGCACTACATACGAACACAGACCAATAAGGGGGCAGACGATGGGCTGGTGCGGGAGGAGCGAGTGTACACTCAACTAACCGTGGGAAAAACCTGCGTATACAGTGTGAACAGTACATATCAATAATTCATTTGTTATTTTGATGCGAATTCTTTCGCGTTTCAGTATCGGGATTAACATTAATGTATATTTAATGGGGTGACAGATTCTATTCTAATCTATTGTCTAATTACTTTTTGGTTAAACATAAAAATAGTATTAATAAAGTAGGTTATAGTTATAATATGCTACTAATTATTTCTAAATATAAAAAAAAAATATTCCAACGCATTCAGATCCTGGTTCCTTTAGAAGTTGTTTAAAAGTTATTTAATCCACATCATTCATTTCATTCTAAATAGTCTATAAATGAGTTAAGAATTAATAAGGTCATGATTATTGTCTTTTTAATTGTGTATTTATTTGTTCATCCATGCATTATGTATTAACGGTTAGACCGATTTTGATGAAATTTACCCGAAAATAGTTTAAACACCCGGGCATATCTCAGGAAAATCAAAACTCATACCTACATAGGTAGACTGTGAAATAAATAAAGTAATATAGGTAGTTATCTAATCTATATTCATACATAATAAAAGCAAATCCCGAAAATTGACCGTCGGTATCGACTTGAATAATCATATTCTGTGAATTACTCTGTGTTTATAACCATTGCTCCTGCTTGTAGTGTGTCCGAATCGAGGCTACACACAAATGTAAGTATTTTAGACCGCAGTACTCCTTCACGTGGCAACAACAAACACATGGTTACAGGACAACCTGACCATTGAATGTTGATCTTAGTATTATCGTATAATTTCTCCTTTGTCGTGTTACAGGCATTAGCTTTCGGGACGGGAGGGGGTCTTGGAAAACTGGATGTTGGAGCGTGTGGCAGACGTCACTTGCACACATCTCCAAATCACGCACACTAAAACGTATGACCGTGGCATTCCATCGATATCCACACATACACGGAGACAGCGCACCTTATTAAAACGAGACGCGAATCCACGACTTATCGGGCAATTAGTCGTGGCTCACGTCAAACATTGGCAAGAGATTTAATGTTATACGTTATACATTGAATAGTATTATCAACAGGTGGTTTATTAATACATAGTTATTTATAATTAAGTTTGATTTTTTTTTTATTTACATTTATTTACAATAACAATTACAATATACAAAATAAACATAATTATAGACTAAAAATATTTACATTACAAAATATCGTTTAAAAAATCCTCCGCGTCATTGCCGACTGGGAAGGTTCCCAGAATGCTGGCTGTGTTGCCACGTTGGATGGCGATACTTATTCTTTGGGCCAGAAAATAGCGAGCCTTCTGGTCCTGAGAAGCATCGATTAGGCGTTTAGCAATGTCTCTATAAAGGCGGCGAGCATTCGTACCCCATGACCCCAGTGTCTCAACCCCAAACGGCTCAAATATGTAATCACCTGCTAGGTTAGCATATTTACGCCGTTTAAAGCCTTCAGCCGATGCAGCAGCAGCGCCGGCACATCCGGATGTGCTTGGAAGGTGTGAAGGTGCTAAGGTGTCAACGCATGTAGCGTCCCACACCAAAGGCCTTCCCATCTTCCACGGTAGCAACGACATACCGTCCGGTCATTTTCCATCGCTTCGTGCTAAACCATTTGGTTCGCGTACGGCCGGAAGACCTGCGGTGGAAAGAGCCCTACGAATTATGTCGTTTAGAATAGCGTGCCGAGGTATACGACCTGCGCTTCTGCTACAAGAAAGGCCATGGTGTCCCAGATTATCGACGGCTACTCCACAGGTGCAATGATGCGGGGATTAAGTAATACCTATAAATATGTTAATTTACTCTCATAACATTTAAAAACATTTAAAAGATTGAAAAAAAATATCAAATTTATGACGTTATAAAATTAAAATTGGTAAAACTTTTCATAGAATGATTAATATATATTTTCATCCTTAAAATTTATTTAAATAATTGAGAAATCACAATAAAAATGCAATTAAACCGATATGAAAATATACTAAATATAAATTGTAATAGAAAACAGTACAGTTTGTACGTGTATAGTTTATGCATATGAAAGCAGCAATGTACATCGCGTGTACCGATAAAATAGCATCAGTTTATCGAGAATGCATTGCTGTGGTGGCAAGTATGGAGTCGGCACGCGCGCACACGAGAGCGATCATACCGCGCAAGTGCGGCTGATAACAACATGCGTCGCGAATTATTTACGTGCTGTCAACTTATGAATTATTATACTGTTAACACAAGAGCGTTTATGTTAAAGCATCATAAATATACTCCTTATTAATAAGACTTCATCTGATATGTGTATTTAAATGTTTTAACATAATTAAAAGTAAATATAGATTTATGTTGTTTTATTATATTTTTCAGTTTGAGGTAGAAAACTGTTTTTGTTTAATTTATTAGCGATTTAGAATCATCATAATAAACATATTCATATTGTCCGAACATTAGTACCAATTGCATTTATGCAAGATTGCCAAAAACAATCTAAATTGAGTTACTCTCTTCTGAACACGAAAACCAAAAACTCTTTTAACTTTCGTTCTAAAAACATTGTAGATTCCCACTCAATGGTTTGCTTGGAAGACATTGCTGACTTCGGTTACCTCACACACATATCACGCCTATATCCCCAAAGGGTTAGGCAGAGATGCATTACACACCCACAATTTGCTAGTATTTTTAGTCCTACATAATAGGGGACAAGCTATTCCTGTCACCGGGCACATTTATAATCGGTTATGTCCAAAATGGCCGAATGAATTTAATAAAAAGTAGCAGCCATATTGTAATTTTGAAAAAAATATTGAAACCCGTTGCGTTGCGATGAAATGTTGATGAAAGGCAACAAAATCTTACGTGTCAGCAGCTATGGCACAGCCAATTAATATCCTGGGCGTCTCGGATTGCCTATAACGGTCCTATTCCTATACCTATGTCTTAAAAATCAAGATAAATTATTTTGTTTCTATTTTAGTTTATTAGCAGTATAAATACCTAAGAAATATCTAGTAATAATACCTAAAAAAATCACTATTTGTGTGACATAACCCTTCTACTCTATTAATACGTATATATACTATACTACTAGGTAATAGTATAGTACGTAATATACGTATAGTATATATACCTATTACTAATAGGTAATAGGTATATATACTATACGTATATATACCTATTACTTTATAGATAACTGATATTATTATGATATTGAATGAGGATTAAGATTTGATTAGATATATCAAATGAATACTCGATGTTGAATAGCCATAAGTAACATTTGATGTGACATTCTGATGGCCGATACTATTTATTACTACAAAATAGAAACATTATTATGCATATTGACGACGAGACCACCTACAAAACGGTCAGCTCTTTGGCGGCTAAAGTTTATTAAATAAATCCATAAGTACAGATAAATAAAATTGAAGTGTAAGTGTGTTTTTTTTAATTTAATTTTAAAATTATCACAATTTTACTAAATACATATGAAAGTAAATAAGGTTAGGTAAAAAAAAATGTCTGTCTGTTTGATCCCGATAATCTCTGGAACGGCCGGACCCTATTTGCACGGAACTTTTACTACCGGATAGCTGTTGTAATAAAGTGTAGCATAGGCTAATTTTTATTCCAGAAATGGGTTCCTGCGGTGTCGGGAACCGTTTAGACGCATGGACGGACGGACATGACGAAACTATATAAGAGTTCCGAGATTTTTACTACAGAACCCTAAAATGAAAAAATATGGCTGATAAAAACTCAACTTAAAGTTGCACAAATACCTACTACCATATATAGATGTCTAAAATTAACTAACACGAAACATTAGATATTATTGCCTGACGTTTCGACCAGGTTGCACCATCAAGTCTTTTTATTTCTGTTAAAAACTATGATAAAAATTTAACATGGTTAAGGGAGTCGAAGTTCATCTTCGTCAGACTGCTTGTATTTGACATTCGAGCAATGTGCTTGACATTCGAGCTGACTAAATCAAACTATTTCTTATAACAACCTTTGTATTAATAGACCTATATGCATCGTGATTTTTTTAAAGTAAATAAAGTAAAGTAAATATTTATTTCTCTCTTCCACAAAGGTATTACACATGTATTCCAGTCTAGTCTAAAGTATTAAACTTTTCATAACAATGCAGTACACAGCCCCTTCGTGGAAAACTGGTATCTGCACTAGGGGAGCCCTGTGTCGCAGATTACCAGGTCTCCCACCCCCACTTGATTTGCTATACAAATACATTATATATAGGAACGGCACAGAGAGGATAAGATTACCTTGGTGGCCCAATCAGTCAGTCCCATCGATCCGACAGTGAATGAGAGAGGCAGGAGTGGTGTAAGAAGTCCTTAACTTGACGTTCATGGGTAACACTATCCTAAGGGACGACGTCGTAGGCCTTCGGACACTACTACTTAAAAGCAATGAAACTGTCCTCGGATTCAGTAGCATGTCTATACTTCTTCAATAGTCAAGTATATAAGAATAAGTTATAAATCTTGCTTCGTTTAGTATCATTGCATAAAAAAAACTAACATAAAAAACGTCAAAACTAAGTATTAATTTATTAAGCTGCGGATAATCGATGACTTTATTAACAGTAATAAATAAAGCTTAGTTCTCATAGTTGCAAATAATTACGACACATGTATTAAACAAGCAAAGCCGATAAATACTAAGAGTGTCGTAAGAGTATTTAAATAAGTAATTTATAGGTATAATTAACGTGCCTTTTATAATATAGTTAAGTCCTATGCCAGTTTTTTCTAATATTACGCCATTTATCTTTCTTTTCTAAATATTTAGTGATTAAAACAAATACTTGTACAAATTATAAAATTGTTATCTTCAGTAGGTCAATAAAAAATTGTTTTTATTGGAACTACTAATCTACTGAGATTTTTACTAACTATTTAATTAGCTTAGCAAAAATGGGATATGTAGTGGTTTCACTTTTTTTTTTCCAAAAATATACAATATTGATACGATGTTATGCATACTCCTATTCCTTATCCTATATTTATTTAATATGTTCAAACTTAATAATAAAGTTTTATTTACAATAAGAATTGTACAATATACATAATAGAACAATACAATTCAAACTAACGAAATATGTACACTAGTGGTTCTGTGAACAGTAGACCTCGCGTTATTTTCGCATTTTCCCCCCATTTCTCCCCCATGTTTCCCCCAATCGAAAAGTCTCTTCGACAAAAGTTGCGCCTTGCAACAAAGAACACATGTGCCAAATTTTATAAAAATCGTCTGAAAATGCATTTTCCCCCCAATCGAAAAATCCCTTCGACTGAAAATCGGCTGAAAAATGCGGCCTGTAGACCGGAACTGACATACATACAGACAAACAACGCCAAATCGGCCAGTCCTCGAGTTGAAACTGAGACGCTTCGTTCGCTTCGCTCGCTCGGTCAATTTACCTATATTAATTATACCTACGAAAACTACATCTAAATCCTAACCTTTCGTCAAAGAACTGCTCCGCCTCGTCGCCGACTGGCAATGTTCCGATAAGGCTGGCAGCATTACCACGTTGTATGGCAATGCTTATTCTTTGTGCCAAATAGTAACCAGCCTTCTGGTCTTGAGAAGTGTCGATCATGAGTTTATATGAATTTTTGAATAGGCCGCGAGCACTCGGACCCCAAGGTCTACTCTGATTTTAATTCTACAAAATTAAATACAGATTTCATGTATGTGATATACTTAATCAATTTGTGAAGGCCTTACAAGGATACACATCCACCAAGAAATGTATGCGTTTTCCACGTTTTATTATATAACTTTTTAGCTGACTGTACTAACTCGCTTCAGTAATTTGATGGTGTCTGAATTATCGGTGAAAAAATGCCTAAATTAAGAAGTGTCAATTCGGACGCATTGACCAAAAAAATTGTGGCCGAAACGTCATGCGTCAGCGACTCAGTCATTTTGCTAATCCTATGCTTTAAACAATAACACAAACCAGAAATACCAGTGTTTTCTCTGTACATTGTCGCATGCATTAGATAATACTTAGGTAGGTACTCAATAGATTCAAGTTCAATAAATATATGTGATATTTATACTTGTATGAGATTACGTTATTTTATTGCAACAGAATTCCAAAGCTAATATAAAGGAGCCAACACACTTGCTAGGGAATAAACCTATATTACCTATACCTATAGTGTTTCGAGACTAGAAACTTCGATGCTGCGAAGAGTACGATAGGACACCGCTCGTAAACTGGCCGCGGAGATACAAACGACTTTCCTGAACTTGGAGTCTATTAGACTAGGCATAGTTGGAGCAAGCTCTTGTTAGTTAAATACTTTATAAGTTTATCTAAATAGAAAGATAAATCCAATTATAATTTTTTTTACATCTTATCCTATTAATATTGTATAAAAAGTATGTGAAAGTTTGTGATAATACTGGAATTGTGAAACAGATTTATATTATGAAAATTGGTATATAAATAGAACATTCTTGAATTTTTATTCAGGTTTTGTGGTCATTTAGTAATTAAGAACGTGACATTACTCTAAAACCAGAAGAACTGAAATCGGTATTTCTTAAAAAAAATATAAAGCTATTAATGTGATTCCATTCACGTAAGGTTAAAATTGAGTTCAATACAATGTCTAAGATTCATAGTTCTATGGTACGTATAACTTGCAGCATGTTTTGGTCACTTAAAGGTAGACGCTGCTGGCCGGTTCTCAGTCGCCCGCTCTAAATAATAATATAATATTATACTAGCTGATCGCCGCAACTCCGCCCGCGTGATTTAGTTTACTCGTTCCCGGTTCCCGTGGGAACACATTACCGGGATAAAAAGTAGCCTATGTTACTCAGGGTGAATGTAGCTTTCCAATGGTGAAAGAATTTTTGAAATCGGCACTGTAGTGTTTGAGTTTATTCATTGGTTGTTTCAACTGTTAGGGTATTCAACGAGTAGGTACCTAATGTTACTATAAACCGTGAAGTACCACAGTTTACAAAAAAAAATATTTTGGACTCTGTTTCAATAACAGACACGACTAGAAGTATTACTTTGAAAAACAAACACATTTTTTTTGACTAATTGGTGATTTTTGAACTATCTGGAATAGGAATTGACCAAATTTATGTAGTATCTAGATGTCAAATGAGTACTTGTGGTAGCTAACTGTCTTAAAAAATCTTCCTAGTGCTATCTAGAGGCGTTCGGCAATACACGTAGGCGGCATGGGCATCGAGCCGCGGAATTAAAAAAAAGAAACTACATTTGTTTATTAAGAAATTTAAGAATGTGATGTTTTACGAATGTGGTCTTTTGAGAATATGATATACAGCGACGGAGCGATCGAAACTGAGTCCAAAATATATATTTTTAACGGTGGTACTTCACGGTGTATAGAGCTGCAAATCGTACCCAGATTAAAAATCAAAATACTTTTTTTTTCTACTACATAAATCCTATAAGTTTTTTACAAATGTTTGAATGATGAAGCTTAGTTCAGCGTCCAGGTGTTCTAGGGTCTATTGTATAATATGACTAGGTGTACCTACTTTTAACACTTACGTTAGACATGTTCGCCCAGCAGGACATACGGAACTCATGGCAATTTATGAGCATAATTGGGCTTGAAATAAAAATTAAAATTGAAGACTTTGCTTGTGAAGAGCTTTCGCTTTATAAAATTAGGTAGTCATTAAATACGAGTATGACAGTATTAATTATTTAGACCTGCACATAAAGAAACACTTTCCTAATACTCCGAACGAACAGATAAACATTTCCCCTTTGTTTCTTCGTCTTCTTTTTACGTTGAAGCATTTTACACACAGTAGGCTCTGGGATAGAAGATGTGTGGTACAAGTGTTGGACGGTATTATGTATTAACATAAATACTAGTCTTATACGAAGTCAGGGACAAATGATCCGAGTACCGAGCCTTAAAACATACTAGGTATGCAATGCATGCTACTAATTACAAATGTTGAGCGGAGCAAATTTTTTTAATTTTTTTATGCTCTATTTTCATGATTTCAGAGATATGCTCTCCCGGGTATGATGTCGACCAGCATGCCAAATTTGGTCAAAATCGGTCTAGCCGTTTCGGAGGAGTTGGCACACAAACGATTTACACTTGTCATCTAAGATAAACCTTCACTTCGCTCCGCTCAACAATACTAACTTAACTTAACTAACAGCAGATGAACTTTTTAGACTTATTTTGTAAATTAATTTTATACTAGTAATTCATTCGTAAGCATTATGATGAACAACTATTCTATTAGTTTGAAAGTTGTTACAAAAAATACTCGTATTTCAAACGTTGCATTGCTTTGTTGCGGTTATGTTAATAAAAAAGGTGATTTGTCTAAACCTACTTATTCTAAGAGTGGGAGTAACTAACGACTTAGATGTTGAGTTCAATGACTTAATTTTTGCCATTCATTTTTTAAATTAATTAGATCATTATTCAAAAATATAAATATCTACATCTTTATCCCCGAATGGTTACTTCTGTGGGTACATAGAAGCATTTCTTTTGAATACTGTAGTCAGTCAAATGATAAATTTAAAATTATAGATACATACTGATACCCGTGGCACTATTCGCAAAACCACCGGTTATAGAATCGTTAAGTAAGTGAATAAACTTCATTACTTCCTGGTCGGTATGTGAAATTGCAACAAACATACAAATCATATTTTATGTAGGTACAAACAAACAATTTTACATTTGTAATATCGGTAAGTATGAATTTGATAGGAGTAACACATTGGGCGTTTTCACATTGCACAATACGACACACGATATCATCACGATCGCGTGTCGTTATCGTGCAATGTGAAAAAGCCCAAAGACTGCTATTTTTTGAATTTTATCATCACCATTTTTGGAATTGAAAACTAGGTAAAGAAAAAAAATTACTAAGCTACTTAAAATTAAACCAGGTTGTCCGCCTCTAATACAGTTTTTAAGTATACAAAAACAAAAGAATAATAAGATCAATAAAATGTTTAATGATGATTAATTAAACACCCGCTGTCGCTTATGACTTGGAGTATAGTGTAAGCTAGACGTGCGTATGTCTATGCAGGCCACAGTCAATGAACTGGCAGAGGTCAGGTGAAATTATCTCGTACGGTCTTAGGAGACATTTGACTCACAATGACCGGATACTGCGTTATCTTTAACCACATAATACAGATGCCTGAGTATTTTGGTGACACCTATGTTAGTGTTACTAACACTATAAAAAGACGTTATAATAGGTATTCATGCAATTATTTTATAATATATCAGAAAACATTATTTCGGACATTTAAAATAAAACTTTGTGTATATTCAAAACCAAGGCTTTTCATCTCCTCTCTGGCCTGCTGGAAGATATTTCTTTAGGAATAAGCTGTGCCCTTGTATTATGCTCACTGTTCTCTATGTACTCCTGTATTGTGTTATGTTTCTCTGTGTGTTGTACATAAATAATAAATAAATAAAGTGCTTCATATAAATAAGTTGATTGAAACATGTACCTTTTACCCTAATAAGATTTTTCAGCAGTAGTTTTAACTCTCATTTATGAAAGGTAATACTTAAACCACGACTTGACTGCCTTATTTATGAGTACCTTTGCATATACCTATTGGGCTTTCTGCTCGGATTATGATAATTTAAAATAAACCGCTACGTACTAAGCATAAAACGCAACAACAAAATATAATAATATTACTAGTACATAAATAACTCCTATAGAAATAAGTAAATACCTGTCCTTTAAAGTCCTCAGATTCACATGGTTTATGCATTGATCAAGATTGCAATAGGCCAATCCACACTTGAAGACGTTCAATGACATCGAGGAGGGGAAGGTTGAGACTGCGACAGTGCACTAGACATTGCTTTGCTATCTCAATGAAATCTATCTGCGATGAATACTTTACGGTTGTTGCGAATGTGACATTTTATCATTATAGTGTGACAATTTAAGTGTCGACTTTTAATTGATTACATGCTTTTCTTGCATATAACCATAAATACTACCGATGTGGGCGGATAATTCTCGTTAATCACGTATAATAATGTAAGATATATATTATCTTTGTTAGTCGCTTTAGCATTTTACAACGGTAAGTAGGTATCATTTAGTAGTAACTGTTGACTTGGTCTTAGAGGTCTAAGTGGAGCCCGTTTTAACCTCTTACCGAATATCTTTAAAGTAGCACTCACAGCCGGTTGCATTCTTTGATCAGAGTAAAAAAAACTTAGTAGTTAGACAGTGATGGTACTCAGTCAAAAAGTGTCGTTTCATCTGACTCTGTTTTGAAATCCACATTAAAAGAAAGTTTCGGCTTTTCCATAGTTGTAAGGTCAAGTCTTTGGCGACTTATACATGCCGAAAACTTTGGCAGTTGACTCATTGGTTAAACTTACAATAATTGGTCAACCTTACGATTGAAATATAAACTAATATTTTATTCTATAAGGTATTATCATACACTATAAAGATATTCAACTAACAGACGTGCAATGGAGAAGCGGTTAGTCATTCGATAAATGCTCTACAGTCACTACGAACTACTTAAGTTAACAGTGCGGGTCTAGTGTTTGGAGCTACAATTAGGTTATGCTTAGATACTGACAAAGATTGTATGTAATAAATAGACTATTATTAACACACAAAGACTAAAGACACATTATCGTCGTCCAAGTACATTAAAAAGCTTAGTGATCAGTAGTCTTAATCCTTCCTGATAGGTAGATCAGATACGCGGTTAGTTTTTGTATTATTGGGAATATGTATTTGTTATCTTTAGTGGAAATTAAAATTGAAATGTATTTGTCTTGGAGCGAACACCGCAACCACTTTACTAATCTGTGGTGAAAGGTGTTGGTGGTGAATTTAATAATGTTTTAATTAATAAGTGTATTTAAGTGTGTAATTTGTCACTATTTGTTTACCCATATAAACGTAAAATAAAAAAAAAAGAAGTAATCACACATTAGGTACCTAGGTATGTTAATCAACTAAAAATCATCACATTGCATGTATCTATAATTTAAACAATGAATGCAAGCAATCAATAGGTAGTAATAACTTACGTTTAAAAATACACACTTACTAATTATCTATTAAGCGTCATAGGAAATTTAGAAATATTGAAATTAGCTAACAACTGTTTCCCGTATTAAAAAAAAATACTCATAGTAAGACGTATTTAGTAAACTTAATAAACAAAGTCAATCAAGAATACCAGGAGAATGTTGAAGACAGTAAACCAACAAACAACACTAGGGGGGTGTTGTCATCCGCCGGGCGCCACTGGAAATACATTACGGCGCGTACCAGAGACGCCCGCGGCAATGGACATGGCGGTCGCGGTATCGCGGAATTAAAAAAGAAGGGAGTGTTGTCAAATAGATCATTTTTACAGTGCACATAAAACTAGCACAGCACCATCTAGTAGCCATATTGTTAAATAATGGTATCTGTTTGTTTTCGAAATTTTAAATTTGCAACTTACGACTCTTCTCGCTTTTACACTGGCCCCTAGAGAATTTACTTCTAGTTCAATGAGGCTACTCTGCTCCGTTATACTAAAGTCTATTCCAATGTTATCTCTACACCAGTACATGGGGCACACTAAAAGTTTTGCACTTCTAGCTAATCGGAACTATTTGAATTTCGAATGTTATATTTTTTTAAACGTTGCAACCTTCTTAGTAATAAAAAAAAACAATTGGCGGGAAATCATTTGTCAATTGTTTTTTATCACACATCAAAGTTCTACGTATGCAACGAAAATGGAATTAAGTCGAAAAGATTTTAGAGCGATGATTTCCGCCGGGCGCCACTGGAAACCGCCGGGCGCCAATGGAAATACGTTCTGCCTGTAACCAGAGACGCCCGGCAACAGATGTTAGAGCGGCCTAAATGAAAAAAAAAAGAGCGATGATTTTTTATGATTTAAAAAGTTCTCTCTCTCCGCAAGACTGTGCCGCTCGTCTTCAAAATGCTTTTGGGAGAGAAGCACCTTGTTTGAGCACCGTGAGGCGACGGTTTGCTGAATTTGAGAGAGGTCGAGTTTCTTTACATGACGAATTTCGTGAAGGGCGGCCTTCAACTGCCGTCAACGAAAATAATGTGACTACTGTTAAGTGGTTAATTGAAGAAAACCCGCGGATTTCCTATGAGACAATTCGAGGACTATTGGGGATTGGTATGAGTCAAATCCAGAAAATATTACACGAAGAATTGAAAGTTCGGAAACTTTGTTGTCCTTGGATCCCTCATGAACTGACAGCGGAGCAGAAGCGGGCTCGCGTGGAATGGTTTTCACAGATGCTACTGAAGTACGACCACGGACATTCTAATGCTGTTTATGACATTGACACAGGAGACGAAACGTGGATTTATTGTTTTGAACCCGAAAAAAACAGCAATCTTGTGCATGGGTGTTTGAAAATGAGAACAAGCCAACAAAAGTGAAGCAGGCGAGAAACGTTGGTAAAAATATGATCGCGTTTTTTTTCTCAGCTACGGGTCCCATCTGTACAATTCCACTTGAAGATCAAAAGAGTGTTAATGCCCTACCATGTTTTTTTTTTTTTTTTTTTTTTAATAATAAATTGTTTATTTTCGGTTTCTTATAGGTACATCTCACACATGTTTGGAGATCTCCTTTTAAGCAAATATATGCTTGTATCAGGAGAACCCGCTCTTCCAACAGACCTTCTATAAACTATGTACAGTTTGCATGTTTTCTTGTATACGTTATAAATCCAAAAGTAAACAATAGACCAAAATATTCTAGGTAATAAGCTAACGTATAACTAAGGTATAACACTATAAACCTAAATAAAAAGTGTATATGTGTGTGTGTGTGTGTGTGTGTGTGTGTGTATGTGTGTATGTGTGTATGTGTGTATGTGTGTGTGTATGTGTGTGTGTATGTGAGCGTATGTGTGTATGTGTATGTGCGTAAATGAGATTATATGAAAGAGAGTGCGTTACAGTTACTGTAATAAAGTTTGTACCTGGTCATAACTTAATGATTTCAGCCAGTCAGTCAATGTCTTCTTACATTGTTTTGGTCTTTGGGGATATATTTGCAGGTCCCTATTAACAGCATTGTAAATAAATGACGACTGGTGCGGATACTGTCGTGAAGCAAATTTAGATTTAACAGCAAGTGTTGTGGCAACATTGTGTTTTCTTCTTCCCTTTTCCTTCGAAGGGTCATATGGCAAAGATTTGTGCTTTTTAAGTATAAGGTGAAGGAGATATAACTTTCTTACTGTTAAGACTTCAGCACTTAGATACAATTCGTCTGTAGGGTACCTATAAGACTTAAATAACATAACTTTTAATACTGATCTCTGAGCTCTTTCTAGGTCCAAAAACTTAGTTTTAATTGCTCCGCCCCAGACTGGTATGCAATAAGTTATGACCGATTGAGCTAAAGCAATATAGATTTGTAGGAGGAGTTCACGGGCAACAACATGACGCAGCATTTTAAATATCCAGATTAACTTTCTGGTTCTACTCATAACTAGTTATATTTGTGTATTCCACGACAGACGCTGATCCAACATAACCCCAAGATATTTAGTAAACTGAACTTTGGATATTTCAGCACATGAGCAACTGGCATTTTGTATGTTCCCACAACAATGAATTTTAACCCTGTACTCAACCGGAGGTTGGGTATTATTATATTTAGAGAAACATATGAAATTTGATTTTGCTGTATTTAATGTCAAAAGACTTTGTCGAAGCCATGATGCTACCTCCACTAGACCACTCTCTGCTAGTTGCTGTACGTCACCCCATGTTCTACCCGCAAAAACAATGGCTGTGTCGTCAGCATATGAGAAAATTTGGCCGCCCTTTATTTTTAGATTACACAGACTATTTATATAAATAAGAAACAGCGTGGGTCCTATAACAGACCCTTGCCCTACGCCATAAGATACCGTTTCCTCTGAACTGGTGAAATTCCCTATCTTGACCTGTTGTCGCCGACAGTTGAGGTATTCTTTAAACAAGTCAAGGGGTGCTCCTCTTATCCCTAAGTCTTCCAGACGGGTCAGAAGAATAGGAACCGAGACTGTATCGAAGGCCTTTTTTACATCAAGAAAGACAGCCATACACTTTTTCCCACCATCAACTTTTTCTATCACAGAAGAGGCTAGGCTCAAAACTGCATCCTCAGTGGAAAGACCCTGCCTAAAACCAAACTGCGACGTTGAAATTACTTTTTGGCTTATCAAGTATCTTATTAAGCGTGTATTTATAAGTTTCTCTATTATTTTTGAGGTTGAGGTAAGTACTGATATCGGGCGGTAATTAGAAGGGTCAGTTTTGTCTCCGTTTTTGTACACAGGTGTAATAAGCGCGTGCTTTAAGGCAACTGGAAAAATACCTTGCTCAAAACATAAGTTCGTTAAATGGGATAGTATGGGTGAAACTATAGTATGGGCCATTTTTAAGAAACCTATTGGTATTTGGTCCCAACCTGGTGCACTATCATTTTTTAATGAGAGTATCACTGAGCTAACTTCTTGTGGGTCAGTTTTAAGTAACACAAAAGAGAACACAGGAGCTGTTTTAGTACTACTAGTGTAATCGTATAGAGCAGCGCTTTGGTTTGATATTACTTCATTCGCTAATAGACTTCCTATGTTAGCAAAGTATTTGTTTACTGCATTTACGGATCTTTGAGGGGAATTTTCAGATATTATTAAGTCAGAGTTTTTTGAATTAGGGGTTTTTCGTTGAGTTATGTTGTTAATAGTTTTCCAGAGCATTTTTGAGTTTTTTTGTGATTTTACGAGCAAGTCTTTTTCGTATTTACGCTTCTGTTTTTTAATAATGCAATTACAAAAGTTACGATATCTTTTATAAGAAATTTTTAATATTTCGTTAAACGGGTCTTGTTTTAGCTTCTTCTGCATGTTGTTACGATTAAGAATGCAGCGTAAAAGGCCAATGGACATCCAGGGTTTGACTAGCCTAGTTTTGTGTGAGATAGATGATGTAGTCGTTGCGGCTCTTAGACAAGATTGAAGTGTGTATGTAAGGGTATTGGGGTCTGTTATACTGTAAAGCTCAGATAAATCACATTCTTTAAGATTGTTAAGGGCTAAGTCAAAATCTATGTTTGTTATTGTTTTCGTATGGGAAGATGTTACTGGTGTTTGCTTCGTCATCTTTAAATAAATCATGCTATGGTCTGTTATGGTTGTGTTTATGATAGCTATAGTTGCGGATTCGTATTTGTGGTTTATTTTCAGGTTGTAGTGATCTAGGCAATTTTTGTCTCTGGTGGGATGACAGTGGCCGGGAAGGATTTCATGCATTGCTAACATATTTAGATAATTTAATCTGTTTGTTCGTTCTTGTGATTGTTCTGTATGTCTGTAAATAGTGTTTATGTTTATGTCTCCCGCAATTATAATGGTTCTGTGTAAATTAATACTGTCAAGGTACTCGCTCAGGGAGTTTGTGAATTCTCCTGAGTCAGAACGTGAGGGGGATCTGTATATGCCAAAAACTGTAAGATCACATGATACATCAACTTATAGACAAGAAGCGTGTGTCAGAAATACTTCTTTTACAGTGACATTATGTGAGTTTTTAATGTAGACAACGACTCCGTCAGCGCTATTTATGTGATTAGTAGTTTGATATGATGTGTAGTCTTTTAATTGAGGTATAGGTCTATCCGATTTTAGTCGACATTCACTTAGGATAATCATGTCGATGTTAGTTTTTAGGTTAGATAAGTTTAGATTGAAGTTATCGAAATTTAAGTATACACTTCTAATGTTTTGCGATATGATAGAAAAATCGTCGTTGTTATATTTTATTTGTTGACAAAATTCCGGTATTGAGTATTCAAATACTTGAGCCACTTCAGTGGTGTCTAAGTCTTGTAAAGTTTGAATTGTACTATCCATTAATTAAAAAAGAGTAAGATATGTGTAATTATTTCTAAATGTATTGTTGTAGTAAGGTATACGTAGCGATGAATATTTTGTTTATAAATGCTTATAGTGTAAAGATAGTATATTTTGAGTGATCCATTATGTAGAAAGTATAAAGTATGTGCAATTAATTCTACCTGTATTATTGTTGTGTATAAGTAACGAGGTTTATTTTGTTTAGATATATTTTTTGTGTAAAAGTGATATATTGAATGTGATCTATTATATAGAAAGTGCAAAGTATGTGTATATATTTCTATCTGTATTATTATTGTTATTAAGTTATAAAGGATGTTTTGTTTATATATGACTCTGGTGTAAAAGGAGTGTACTGTGTGTGATTGTGAATATAGTTGACTAGGTGTGATGTAAGTGATAGCTTTAAAGGGATGACAATATAATTTGAATAATAAGGATATTGTGTGTAATTTTGTGTTTAGTAAGGTGAGTGTGGTGTGAGTAGCATCTTTAGATGTGTATGCGAATAATTTATACAGTATAGCACTTATGTTATTCTGTGCTATTTTGAATTTCAAATACAATGAGAAATATAAATCTAAAATAATGAAAAAATATCTAAAAATTGTTTGCCCAATTAAAATGGGTAATTCTACCGCTTGTGTGGCACCTTTCGGTGTTTGCGCGCTTGAATTATATAATATTACTCGTATCTCTAAACCGTACACTTTTCTCAGTTGCAGAACAAAGAGAAGTAAGTTTACAACACAACCAGGACTTAAAATAGGATTCTGTTTAAAATTATTCAAACTTGACCTTAATTTAGAACAATTCAAGCCGAGAAACAAAATGTTTACCCAGGGTGTTAGAAAAACTTCGCGAAAGACGACCCAAAAGCTGCGTTCTCCTACAGCATGACAACGCTTCTTCACACACGGCCAACAAAACAAAGTAATTTTTAGCTTCCGAAAAAGTACAACTCGTCACCCATCCTGCTCATAGCCCCGACCTAGCACCCTGTGATTTCTGTATTTTCCCCAAAATCAAAGATTTGATGAGAGGTTTCACTTTTACCAACTCCGAAGAGGCAGTGATAGCGTTCAATCAGCTAGCAGCTAGCAGTAGAAGACATGCCTTCAGATCTGTGGTCCACCTGTTTTAAAAAATGCTTCGATCGCATGAAAAAATGTTTAAAATGTAAAGGAGAGTATTTTGAAAAGCAATAAACATATATTTTCGTTTTAACATGTTGTTTTTTTAAGTTACGCAAAACTTATAGTGTGACCTACGTTTAACAAATTCGTTAAAATATAAAATTACAAATAAAATTACACCACTTAGAATGCCAGTCATAAATAGTTTATTAAAAAGAGAAGCTTTCTCTTTACATAATGAATAGTGACTTTCGTTCGCTATTGACGAATTCAATGCAGTGCACTCGTGACGTAACATTTGAAGCCTTCCTCTACTACTATTTACAAAACAATCATAATTCAGCGTTTACTCTTCGTAATAGCATTGTGTTTTATTTTTTTTAGAAAAATCAATTCGCTATGTAATAACTTGTCTATATTACCAATCTATCTCATCACCATCTCAGCTCATTTGACACCCACTGCTGGGCATAGAGTCCCCATAGAGGGGGAATTCAGCCTACATATACCACGCTGGCCAGGCGGGTTGGTATAGGGTTTTGTGTCGACATTTTCCTACATACTTACATAAATATTTCTAAATACATACTAAATATAAGTACATAGAAAATATCGAAACTCCGAAACAAACATTTGTGGATCACACAAATATTTGATTCGACGATAACTTCACGCGTGGTGTACTTACTACTTTACATGTAAATTCTTATGTGCTGACGTTAATAAGTGTGATTTTATAACCTATATTAATAAATAATTTTGAGTTGACTTAAGTTACATATTACGGTGCCACCGAGCCAGATACTACCACCGTTTAATAGCATTGTGAAAAGCAAATACACCTACCTACCACCTAACGTTAATGTCACTCGTATACGTATCACTTGAATAACAAAAGGTCGACACAGTCAAACGATGTGTTGTGTACTTTATGGTTATAAATATGAGAATATACAACAAAATGTATACACAAAAATAAACGGCGGAGATTTTACGAAGCGAAATCTACGTGGAAATATCAGCACGGCTCTTGCTCTGATGACGAGTGCTAGTGTTGTGTGACGATTAAGAAGTGATCGTATCGATATGTTTATAATTTCATTCATAGCTATTGATAATGCGATGGTTAATTAATAGTATATTGATTATCGCAATTAAGTACCTATAGGTTTCCGTTGTGATAGGGAAGGAATGTGTAACTGTTTTCGAATGACTTGTCTAAATAGTTTTTAAGTATTTATGACTTATTCATGTATAAAGGTGAATTCTTTAGTAGATTCTCTATGATCACCATTGAATAAAGGACGAATACCTTCTTCTTTTCTTAAAAACGTGGCTCCACCGATGTTCATCGATGATTTCGCCAATGTCAAGGTAATGCTTGATTAGTTGATAATCCCGCACAGAAGAACTAGTTATTCCTAACTAGCTCTAGGTGCAGGACAAGAAACGTTGTTCGCTATGTGAGTATCAGGGAACCCGATTTTTGCGGAGCGCCAAAGGTAACTTAAAAAGCCACCAGACACGAGCTCAGCAAAAATCGAACTCCTACGAATACCTTTAATACCTGCCTAATTTGTCAATCATGATAACCTATGACATGTTTCACGACAGTAAATTTAGATTTCTTTGAAAGGACACTGTTATATTATTTGTCAATGTAAGAGAGGATTTTTATTATGTATAATGTTGTGCTAGACGAAATGATTATCTATTTTTTTAAGTTTCATAATATTTGGACGTAGGTAAATATATATTTTAGAGAAACAAACAACCGGCTTTAAACATCTACAATTTCAAATTCGAAATCTTTTTCAATAAGTATTTCCAAATAAATATAATAATAATACCCCAAATAATAATAATTTTCAAGTTTGTAATTACATTGCCGAAAAAGTAAATAGTTAACTGAGGTTAAATAATACCAACTATTAAATTTTTACAAAATGGCATTACCAAGATAAGCAAAACTATCCAAATCACTAACAACTTTTTTTTATCACATTATGTAGATTCATATTAAGAGTAAACAGTTTTGACGTGCAAAACGACAATTCATTTTAAAAATAATTTATTGTTTAATACATGTTTGTGAGCATAAAGACAATGAAGGTGACTACAGTAAAATAATTGCTATTGTATTTCTTACACCCGACATCGTACTTGACAATGGCATGTCATTGTGTCCGATATAATTCTTACCTCACTCGTGTGACTGATTAAACGTGATCTGTTTTTTTATTTGTCCCTCCCGTCACAGATCAACCTTCGGTGGCATTTAAACAATACTTTACGCTAATGAAATCAGGTCCAATGTTCATCATTAGGTAGTTGACTTCCATTTTAAAATAAACTTAGAATTTATAATTAGTTGAATAATATTTTTAATCAATACATTTTGAAGTTTTGTATTATGTCTGCTAATGATCTGAAAATCAATGGTGGGCTCAAATACTGCCCCTGTTTTTACTCGATGACAGTATGACAACAAACATATATGACAGCACTTAAAATTTTGTTTACATTATTTGTGAAAAAAAAAATCAATTGAAAGTCTATTTCCCCTCACTATAGACGGTTGAGTTCTCTGTTGTTACTTTTTTCCCGTTTACAAGTTTCACGGCGACCATTGCGTTGCCTGAAACTTACACGTACCCAGAATATAAATGCTAGATTCTCTCGTCCCTTTTCTTCTAGCAGAAAAGGACACTTTTTATCTCACTCTTCTCGCAAATAAAAATGTGTATCCACCACGGTGTTCAAATAGAAATTGCAATATCTATTTTTCATGCTGCAATCAAAACTGAACTGTAAATTTGATACACTTAAGGAACACAATAGAAAATCTCTATAGAGCATTTTAAGGTTTTTTAAAGTTATATAAGCAAAATGTTGTCTTTTTCAAACCAGTTGCTGTTAAAATTCTCCGTCTCTGTTGCCGTTGAGACTGGGCATAATAGGTAATATCTAACATCATCTGGATCAAATAAACCGATTATTTTACAGACGATTTTGTCCAAAAAGATGAGCTTAATAATAATTCTACGATATCCTTGGCACAAACAGTTTGTGATAGCAATAAATAACATAGGTGGAACGCGGCCGTGTCCTTCTGTGAGCAAGTCATGCTCGCGAAGGAGGCGGATGAGAGGGAGAGGGAGCGTACCCTCCCCGCTGAGTTCCGCAGTCAGCTGCCGGGGCGCCGCAGACTCATCTACGCCCAGGACCATCGACCTCCATGATCGGGGCTTGAGGACGGTTGGATAGCTACCCGCCGTCCTTACAGAAACAGGCGCGGGATAAAACCTAACCCCAACGACGCGGGATATTTATTCCAACCTAACCCCTGAAGAGGCCACACGGGCGGCCAAAGTCCGCCGGGCGCCACTGGAAATACCTTTAAGTGTCACCAGAGACGCCCGCAGCAATGGACACGGGAGTGGCCGCGGTCTCGCGGAATTTAAAAAAAAAAAGCAATAAATAACAATTTACTCTGTGTTTCAGGCATGGTTAAGTTTAGTTATACAGTAAAACTAGCTAAAAGGTCCTAGTTTGTGGCACTAAGCTCGCCTCCTGTACGGGGACCATTAAAAATACTGGCGAAAATGTTAGTACGTCCAGTACAAAACCTACTTACTAATTCGAGGAAACAGGCGTGATTAATTTGTATTTACTAACTCAAAAATCGCAACCAGTATTCAAAACACAAAATCAAAAGCGAAATCAAAACCTACCATCGAGAGTTAGCGCATCCAGGAATGTTGGGACTCAGGACATCGTCCCCGACCGGTTTCGCACTTCAACGCACCGTATTTGCCGTATTAAACGTTCAAGTAAGCAATGAAAATATTGTGATTAGTCTAATGATTGTATTCGTATTTTAAAACAATAAAATTCGAATTTCAAAATATGCCTTTTGACCGTGTATGCTCTAACCAAATGGACTCTTAATAAAAAAAGAAATATTTTGCAGTTTGGCGACAGTTTACTTCGTCTGGAGGTAAATACAGACATACTCCAAGAAGTTCCGTTGTCTGTGTAACCTGTGCAACCGTACTTATATTAGTCTGTGCTTATCCTACTTATTTTATTCTAAGAAGTTAGTTTGTCCACTGCAGTGCGTATACCACGCTTGTTCCTTACTTATATTATTTTGTCTAAGCCACAAGTTTTAGATTTTAAATGAACAAACAGTATAAATTGTAAATCGAGTTTTTAATTTTGGACATTCATAAGTGTTTTCAACAGACTTCCAAAAAAAATTATTTATGTTTGTTACCTCATATCTCTGGACTGGGTGAACCGATTTTGAATTATTTTTTAAATGAAAGCTACTACTTCCCAAAGTGGTCCCATTTCAATTTGGTCCCATTCCGACAATTATTTGGTCCCATTTCGGTAATTTGAAGTCGGTTGTTGTGTCAATTTTTGATGTGTATTTTATTATAACCCAAATTAATAAACTAAATAGTCAGAGACGCCCAGGACTTTAATTGGCTGTGCTATTTCGGATTTTGTTGCCTTTAATCAACATTTCATCGCAAGGCAATGGGGTTGCATTTTTTTTCGAAAATTACAATATAACTGTTACTTTTTATCAAATTAATTTGGCCATTTTGAACATAACTCATTATAAATGTGCCCGGTGATGGCAATAGGCTTGCCCCCTATTACGTGGGACTAAAATACTGGCACATTGTGGGTGTGTAATGCACCTCTGCCTACCCTTTCGGAGATATAGGCGTAATATATGTGTGTGTGTGTGTATGAATAAACTTTTGAATTTGAAGTTCCAATGTAATTAAAGCTCCTCATTGATCGAAATAGGCATTTTAAGTGATACAAAATGTCCTGTCATAGAAGCTTTGAATACAAACCTAGATTACTAATCTTCAACGTTTATTTTCTTTGTTATGCTGCGGCCAAACGATATCCACTCGTGTTGCTCCTCGCGTTGCCGCAAATATTTCCCTAGTAGCCACACGCGCCCCTACTCGCTCCCCCAGTATAACTCGAGTGTGATAAGTTGAGATCTAAGTGCTGTGATCTTGGTTCGAGCGCAAGTCTTATTTTATCACGTACGAGTAGTACTACACTCGCCGCGCGAGACGTGTGGCGAGTGAGTGGTGGTCATACGATGTTCCTCGCTATTTTCCTCGCTACTCGAGTCGTGTAGCCGCCCGGTTACGCTATGAGTCAAGTAATCAACATGTCCCTCACGATCATTAAAAACTTCCGATATTGTAATATATTAATAATATTATAATAATATTAAATAATATTAATAATAATATCTCCTTATTCTTGACATGGCTGTTTGTCAGCAGGTACGTCGCAACCGAAAGAACCTTGCGACATGCTGGATTGACTACAAAAAAGCGTATGATTCTGTACCTCATACATGGCTTCTAAAGGTGCTGGAGTTGTATAAAATTGATGCAACTCTGTGCACCTTTTTGAGGTCATGTATGAGACAATGGAATACGGTTTTGGTTTATCCAGGATGTCGTCAGATTCTAGGAGGTGGTGTACCAATAGGGATCGAGAGAGGAATATTCCAGGGCGATAGTCTGAGTCCGTTATGGTTTTGCCTAGCACTGAATCCTCTCAGTACGCTACTAGAGGGTTCAGGGTTAGGCTATCGGATGCGGAGAGGGGGTCAAATTGTATCCCACCTTTTTTACATGGATGACCTAAAGTTATTTGCCCCTAATGGCCCCGAATTGATGGCTTTACTAAAAGTTACTGAAACTTTTAGTAAGGCTATCAGTATGGAGTTCGGGGTAGATAAGTGTGCGGTCATGTATGTGAAAAAGGGCGGGATTGTGGAATCTGAAGGAGTCAGTCTTTCGGATTTCACACAATTTGAGTCGCTCTCCGCAACCGAAACCTACAAATATCTAGGTATGTCCCAAACTCTGTGTATTGCTGAGATTGACATGAAACGGACGTTACAGGACCGTTTCTTTGGCCGCCTGAAGAAAGTATTGAAAAGTCTCTTGTCAGGCGGTAACAAGGTACGGGCTGTTAACGGCTGGGCCATGCCAGTCTTAGTATACTCTTTTGGCATACTTAGATGGACTCAGACCGAATTAGAAGCTCTGGATAGAAAGGTACGTTGTCTATTGACTTCATACCGAATGCACCACCCACGTTCGTCAGTAATGAGGTTGTATATCCCACGGAAATGTGGAGGTCGAGGATTTTTAAACGCTAAGAGTCTCCATAACCGTGAGATATGCAACCTTAGAGAGTACTTCTTACAGGTGGATGTGGGTCTGCATCGAGATGTCGTGGCAATTGATAACGGACTGACCCCACTCTCCCTAGCTAAAGAGAACTGGCGCAAACCGGTAATACTAGGTGTATCTGATCGCAAGGAAATATGGAAGAGCAAAGAGCTTCACGGTCGTTTTTATCGGGCTCTACACGGGCCCGATGTTGATTTTACAGCTTCCATATCCTGGTTACGTTTCGGTGATCTCTTTGGAGAAACTGAAGGTTTCATCTGTGCAATCACTGACGAAGTTATGATGACGAATAACTATCGGAGATTTATTGTCAAAGATGGGACGCTAGACATCTGTCGGGCATGTCATCGTCCCGGAGAATCTTTAAGACATATTATCTCTGGTTGTTCCCGTCTTGCGAACGGTGAGTATTTGCACAGACACAACCAAGTAGCCAGGATTATCCACCAACAACTTGCTCTAAAATATAACCTTGTTGACTTAGAGATACCTTATTACAGGTATGTGCCCGACCCAGTTCTTGAAAATGGCCATGCTACATTGTATTGGGATCGGTCTATTATCACTGATAGGACTATTATAGCCAACAAACCAGATATAGTGATAATAGATCGATTAAAACGCCTTGCAATAATTGTCGATATCACTGTGCCGCATGACGAGAATCTCGTGAAAGCAGAAAAAGATAAACAAATTAAATATTTGGACTTAGCTCACGAGATTGTCGACATGTGGGATGTGGATTCGGCGATTATTGTTCCGATAGTCGTATCTGCCCATGGTTTAATAGCCAAGAGCCTCGACCACCACCTACAGAGGCTCGCGTTAGGCAGCTGGGTCAAGGGCTTGATGCAGAAGGCGGTTCTGTTGGATACGGCCCGTATTGTGCGGAAGTTCCTATCTCTGGAGCCCTAATCACCGGTAGCTTGGTCACTGTACTCGATACCGGTGGGTCACTATTTTTTATATTTTTAAATATATTTGTGTTTTTTATAAGTTTATTTAAAAATATAGTAAATATGTAATAAAATGTAATAAAGGGAATAATAATAATAATAATAACCTGGCAACACTGCTACAAAACAGTCACATTTTTTTCTTGAGGAGCATTTACTAAAATATTTTACCTTTAATCTACAATAATACAAAAATATCATTCAAAACATAATAAAAGTACAAATATATATCTATAACAAAAAAATCAGCATGAAGAAAATCCGGAAAAAACACAAACAAATATTTTATAAATTATAGTACACTTTGACACATTATGTCAGTGTAACAAACTGAAAATGATAATATGAAAATAAGATGATAATCAAGAAAAAATATAATGTTGACCAGAGCTGGCGCCAAAAAAGCACAATTACCAACCCCGGACTTGTCGCACAGCTCCGCCTTACAGTCGTCGACAACTGTGACTACTGGTGAGGCGTCGAGCTCAAGCAGCGAGTTTTTCTCTCCGCCGACGTCGCCTCTACCTGTACGTCGGCAGGGGAGAGGCCGGCCACCGACTGGCTTGGGACCCCGAGGCCCTCCGGCTTCGATTACGGACCCCGCTACCGGTGGTAATGTGCACCGCATTCGATGGAACTTCGGTATGAATGAAAACGTGATGCGGGCATATTTTGTGGCTACAGAGGGGGGAACTAACCTCACTGCGTACCGTGTTCGCATGCTACCTCTGTTTCAGGTACTTGAACCAGATGTCAACGTATCGGCACAACGCCTATCGGATCAGGTGCGCGCCATACAACGCTGTCACCTGTTGGATGACGCTACACTTGAAAGGCTACGCTTAGAAGTGTGTAGTGGTATCACGCCTTCTTCATTGCAACCATTACCTGTGCCATTACAAAGTAACCGTAATGAAAGAACGCAAGAAAACATCATCTCACATGTTGGTGAAGAAGTGAGTGATGCTGCTATACCTGTAAGTACTCAATACAATGAGGAATTAAGGAGCGCTTTGGAGCGAGCGATTGGTGAGTTTCAATCTGTCCCTATTGAGTGTAGACCGCGGCTTCCGCGTTTGCCCACACATAAAAAAAACGTGGCGCTAGTGTGTGCCCTAGACTCGATGTTAACATCGTTTTTTAACAACTGCAGAAACATTACTGATGCCCATTCCATTCTGTACTGTGCAGCTGTTGCAGTATGTCGAATAGCTGGTGTTAAATTTTTTAAACAAGAAACAGCTATTCGACCAAAGCCTGCTGTACCAGCTTGGCAGTGCAGAATTGAACGGCGCATCAACGAGGCTAGGGTGCTCATTGGCAAGCTACACTGCTTCAGGACGGGCAATACACGCCCGAGAGTCATGCGCTTTGTGACCCGTGCATTCGTGGGAACTAATATTAGGCCCTGTGAATACTCTGTTCGGGTCACAGAGCGCATCGATTACCTGAAGCAGAAAGTTTATGCGTGGGCGAACCGCATAAGGCGGTACAAAAAAAGAGTGGACAGATACACTCAGAATCGCTTGTTCCAAAAAAATGAGAGGTGGGTATATAGAGGGTGGGAGCGACCTAACTCGGATGTGACTGATGGGAGTCTACCTGATGCTGTTTCTACAGTTACCTTCTGGAAAAGCATCTGGTCGACGCCCGTCAGTCATACACAGGATGCGTGGATTAGGGATGTTGAGCGGGCGTGTGAACCAATTCCAGCTATGGAACCTATAACCATATCTGAAGAAGATATTGGTTGTGCAGTTCGTTCGTTGCCAAATTGGAAATCTGCTGGACCGGACGGACTGCACAACTTTTGGTTAAAATGGTTCCGTAGCTCACACGCTTGCTTGGCATCTTGCTTCCAGTCATCCCTTGAGTCATCGTCGCTTCCAGCTTTTATGACTACCGGAGTAACCCACCTCCTATACAAATCTGGTAGTACCACAGACCCCAAAAATTATAGACCTATAACTTGTCTACCTACCATATACAAACTTTTTACATCCATCCTGAGAGTAAAAATATATTCACATGTACAAAACAATAACATCTTGTCAATCTCTCAGAATGGATGTAAAAGTGGGGCACGTGGTACGAAAGAGCTCCTTATTATTGACATGGCTGTTTGCCAGCAGGTACGCCGCAACCGAAAGAACCTTGCGACATGCTGGATTGACTATAAGAAAGCGTACGATTCTGTGCCTCATACATGGCTTCGGAGGGTGCTAGAGCTGTATAAAGTTGATGCAACTCTATGCACCTTTTTGGGGTCATGTATGAGACAATGGAGTACGGTTCTTGTTTATCCAGGGTGTCGTCAGGTTCTAGGAGGTGGTGTACCAATAGGGATTGAGAGAGGTATTTTCCAGGGTGATAGTCTGAGTCCGTTGTGGTTTTGTCTAGCACTAAATCCTCTCAGTACGTTACTAGAGGGTTCAGGGTTAGGCTATCGGATGCGCAGAGGGGGTCAAATTTTGTCCCACCTTTTTTACATGGATGACCTAAAGTTATTTGCCCCTAATGGCCCCGATTTGATGGCTTTGCTAAAAGTTACTGAAACTTTTAGTAAGGCCATCAGTATGGAGTTTGGGGTAGATAAGTGTGCGGTCATGCATGTAAAAAGGGGCGGGATTGTGGAATCTGAAGGAGTCAATCTTTCAGATTTCACACGATTTGGGTCGCTCTCCGCAACCGAAACCTACAAATATCTAGGTATGTCTCAAGCTCTGTGTATTGCTGAGACTGACATGAAACAGAAGTTGCAGGATCGTTTCTTTGGCCGCCTGAAAAAAATACTGAAAAGTCTTTTATCAGGCGGTAACAAGGTGCGTGCTGTCAACGGCTGGGCCATGCCAGTCTTAGTTTACTCTTTTGGCATACTTAGATGGACTCAGACGGAGTTAGAAGCTCTGGATAGGAAGGTGCGTTGTCTATTGACTTCATATCGAATACACCACCCACGTTCGTCAGTAATGAGGTTGTATATACCACGGAAATGTGGGGGTCGAGGATTTTTAAATGCCAAGACTCTCCATAACCGTGAGATATGCAACCTTAGAGAGTATTTCCTACAGGTGGACGTGGATGTGCATCGAGATGTTGTGGCAATAGACAACGGACTGACCCCGCTGTCCCTTGCGAAAGAGAACTGGCGCAAACCTGTAATATTAAGTGTATCTGATCGGAAGGAAATATGGAAGAGCAAGGAACTGCATGGTCGATTTTATCGGGCTCTAAATGGGCCCGATGTTGATTCAATAGCATCGGTATCCTGGTTACGATTTGGTGATCTCTTCGGAGAAACTGAGGGTTTTATCTGTGCAATCACTGACGAAGTCGTGATGACGAATAACTATCGGAGATTTATTGTCAAAGATGGGACGCTAGACATCTGTCGGGCATGTCATCGTCCCGGAGAATCTTTAAGACATATTATCTCTGGTTGTTCCCGTCTTGCGAACGGTGAGTATTTGCACAGACACAACCAAGTAGCCAGGATAATCCACCAGCAACTTACTCTAAAGTATAATCTTGTCGACGTGGAGGTACCTTATTACAAGTATGTGCCCGACCCAGTTCTTGAGAACGGTCATGTCACATTGTATTGGGATCGATCTATTATCACTGATAGGACTGTTATAGCTAACAGACCTGATATAGTGATAATGGATCGATTAAAGCGCCTTGCAGTAATTGTCGATATCACTGTGCCACATGACGAGAATCTCGTGAAAGCAGAAAAAGATAAACAAATTAAATATTTAGACCTAGCTCACGAGATTGTCGACATGTGGGATGTGGATTCGGCGATTATTGTTCCGATAGTCGTATCTGCGCATGGTCTAATAGCCAAGAGCCTCGACCTCCACCTACAGAGGCTCGCGTTAGGCAGCTGGATCAAGGGCTTGATGCAGAAGGCGGTTCTGTTGAATACGGCCCGTATTGTACGGAAGTTCCTGTCTTTGGAGCCCTAACCACCGGTAGCTTGGTCCCTGTACCCGATGCCGGTGGGTTACTGTTTTTTATATTTTTAAATGTATTTTTTTATAAATCTATTTAAAAATGTAATAAATATGTGTTAAGTGTTAATAAAGAGAATAATAATAAAAAAAAAAAACCTGGCAACTCTGAACATCTCATACATCATTTTCATTCTTAAAATATTTTAATATTTTTATTTACATATTATTGCCTAAATTTATACAATTACTTCAGATACCAAATTAATAAAAGCAAAAAGTCAATAAATAAAGGATTTTATACTATTTTATAACAATAAACAAAGTCTACAAAATTAACATAGAAGATTTGACACATGTCATATGAATACCTACGAAAATATCAACAATATTATGGCTAAATTCAAAATGAAGTGATTGAGATGCAAACAAGAGCCAGAAGCAGAAATGCGCAACTAACACCCCCGGACTCGTCACTAAACTCCGCCTCGCAGGCACCGGACCGCACATCGCCGACACAGGTGCTCGCTGAGGCGTCGAGCTCTTCAAGTGACGAGTATTTCTCTCCGCCGACGTCGCCAACGCCTGTACGCCGGCGAGGGAGAGGCCGGCCGCCGAGCAGTTTGGGGCCCCGAAGCCTACCAACTTCGAGTAGGGTCCCCACTACCGGTGGTATTGTGCACCGCATGCGATGGACTTCATCCATCAATGAAAACGTCATGCGGGCATATTATGAGGCCACAGATGGGGAAACCAACCTGACTGCGTACCGTTCAAGGATGCTTCCTTTGTTTCAGGCTCTTGAACCAACAATGACCGTTGCCGTCCAACGGCTATCGGATCAAGTGCGGGCTATCCAACGATGTAAGTTGTTGGATCAATCTGTGCTTGATCGACTACGCCTGGAAGTATTATCTACTCGTACAGCTCCAGTGTCAACGAGAGCACCGTCACCTGTGACACAGACGGTTGCTACAAGTGTGACGTTAGCGACGCCCGCACCCGACGCGGGAAATGATACGAGTGATACATCTATCCAGGTAAGCGAGCAATTGAGGAGTACTTTGGAAGATGTGATCTCGCAGTATAGGTTTGTACCTAATTCTAGACCGCGGCTACCACGCTTGCCAATGCATAAACGAAATCTGGCGTTGATGGGAGCCCTGAATGCATTGCTAGAGCCGTACTTACGGACTAGCAGTGATTTGCTTGATACTCACTCGATTCTTTACTGTGGAGCCATTGCCGCTTGTCGTGTTGCACGCGTTAAATTCCCCGAAGCTAACCGTGCACCACGACCGGATGGTGTTCCCGTATGGCAGGCAAGAATCGAGCGACGTATCGGCACATTTAGGACTCTCATTGCAAAGCTTATCTCTTTCAGCCGGGGAAATAGTCGTCCCCGGGTCATGCGTTTCGTGACTCAGGCATTTGCTGAGACCGGTATCCGTCCCCAGCAATACTTAGCCAATGTCACGGAACGTATTGACTTTCTGAAACAGAAAGTGTATGCATGGGCAAGCCGTATCCGTCGTTATAGAGAGCGTGTAAATAGATACTGGCAGAATCGCATCTTCCAAAGTGACCAAAGGAAGGTGTACCGAGAGTGGGAGGGAACTGGACAACGTTTGAACGACGGACAACTGCCAGATGCTCACGCCATGAATCAATTTTGGCGTGACTTATGGTCGGTGCCCGTCGAACATTCGGAGGGCGACTGGATCCGTGTCGTCGAGCGTGAATGCAGTATCATCGAACCCATGGAATCTATTACCATAGACTCCGAAGACGTTAGTTGTGCAATGCGTACGGCCCCGAACTGGAAAAGTCCTGGGCCGGATGGATTGCACAACTTTTGGATAAAGTGGGTTCAGAGCTCGCATGAACGCTTGGCAACACAGTATCAAGAAGCCCTTGAGTCTGGTTCCTTACCCGCTTTCATGACCACTGGCATCACCTTCCTGCTCCACAAATCAGGTAGTACCACGGAACCTAAAAACTATAGACCCATCACTTGCTTACCTACCATCTACAAGCTCCTTACATCTATTCTGAGAAGTAAAATAAACTCGCACATAGTATCTAATAATATCTAAGATAACGCTCAGAATGGATGTAGGGCTGGGTCTCGTGGTACTAAGGAGCTACTCCTCATTGATATGGCCATTAGCCAACAAGTCAAGCGGAGTAGGGGTGCCCTCTCTACTGCCTGGATTGACTACAAGAAGGCCTATGATTCGGTGCCTCATTCATGGCTGAGGAGGATTTTAGAGTTGTATAAAATTAATCCGACTCTTAAATCCTTCTTAGTCTCGTGTATGGGGCAGTGGACCACAGTCCTTCGTCAACCAGGTAGTGGTGGGCACGCCTCTGACCCGCAAGGCTTGATAAGGATCGAGCGTGGTATATTCCAGGGCGACAGTTTGAGTCCATTGTGGTTTTGTTTAGCACTGAATCCACTTAGCACATTGCTGAAGGATTCAGGGTTAGGCTATCGGTTTCGTAGAGGGGGTGAGGTTATATCTCACCTGATGTACATGGATGACCTCAAACTATTCACATTGAAGCACCAAGATTTAGTGACATTATTAAAAACTACGGAAGTTTTTAGTAATGCCATTAAGATGGAGTTCGGTGTTGATAAGTGTGCGGTTATGCATGTACAACGGGGGAAGGTTGTAAATTCACCGAATTTACAACTTTCTGAGATAATAACTCTCAGATCTCTCTCCGAGACCGAAACATACAAATACCTAGGTATGTCAGAGTCATTGGGTATAGCGGTAGAGGATATTAAGAAATCGGTGAAAGAACGTTTTTTTGGTCGCCTGACAAAAGTTCTTAACAGTTCTTTGTCCGGTGGTAACAAAATGCGGGCTTTCATCGGTTGGGTGATACCTTTATTGTTATACTCCTTTGGCATACTTAGGTGGACTCAAACGGAACTAGACGCCCTGGATAGGCGAGTCCGTTAACAACTGACATTGCATCGAATGTTACACCCACGATCTTCTGTCATGAGACTGTACATTCCGCGGAAGTGGGGGGGTCGAGGCTTTTTGAATGCCAAGAACCTCCACAACCGTGAAGTGGGCAGTCTGAGAGATTACTGATGTTGTGATGGTTGACAAGGGCCTAACACCTCTTTCCTTGGCTAACGAGAACTGGCGTAAACCAAAGGTGCTAGGTACTGAAGACCGTAAGGACGTATGGAAGAGTAAGGAGCTACACGGGCGGTTCTACCGGGTCTTAACAGGACCCGACGTAGACCTGCTCGCTTCGGTGAACTGGCTACGTTTTGGGGACCTCTTTGGGGAAACTGAAGGTTTTGCCTGTGCAATTGCAGATGAGGTTATCAAGACGAACAACTATCGGAAATACATCATGAAGGACGGTACGGTCGACATTTGTCGAGCATGCCACCGTCCTGGTGAATCACTTCGCCATATTATTTCCGGTTGTTCGTATCTTGCTAACACCGAGTACTTGCATAGGCACAATCAAGTAGCCAGGATCATCCACCAGCAACTTGCTCTTCAATATGGCCTTATTGAGTTTGAAGTACCGTACTATAAGTACACACCAGTGCCAGTTCTTGAGAATGGTCGTGCATTGCTCTACTGGGACCGATCAATCATCACGGACAGGACTATTGTTGCCAATAGGCCCGATATCGTGTTGGTTGATCGGACCCAGCGTCGGGCAGTGCTCGTCGATATCGCCGTCCCGCATGACGAGAATCTCGTGAAGGCAGAGAAGGACAAACTTAGTAAGTACCTCGATCTGTCCTTCGAGATAACCGCCATGTGGGACGTAGACTCGACGATCATTGTCCCGGTGGTCGTTTCGGCAAACGGATTAATAGCGAAGAGTCTCGATCAACATCTCAAGAGACTCTCGTTAGATTGTTGGATCAAGAGTCAGATTCAGAAGGTTGTTATCCTCGACACGTGCCGTATTGTTAGGAGGTTTCTTAGTCTGTAGCCTCCACCGCCGGTAGTTTGGGTCCTACTCCGCTACTGGTGGGTCACTATTTTTTATATTTTTAAATGTATTTGTGTTTTTTATAAATGTATTTAAAAATGTATAAAATAAGAATAGAAATGAATAAACGATATAATAATAGTAATGTAATAATAGTTAATATACAATTTGTACCGCTTCACTTCCTACTTATTAAAGGTTTGCCGTTTTATTGGCAACGATGAATCAACAACAATATACTCGTACATACAGCTAGGCCTCCTGCGCGTTGTGGTAGGCAGGGACTACGTTTTCGCTAATCGAATGTGACTTTGTCTAGGCCTCCTGATTTCCACTTGCATTTCCACACAGCGTCTGTTTACATACATAAATGACTATCATAGCGGATGTAATTATTTGGTTGAGATGATAATTTACTGCTCTATTTTCAACCGACTTCCAAAAAAGGAGGTTTTCAATTCGACTGCTTTTTTTTAATTTTTGTTACCTCATTCATATATTCGGACTGGGTACCTAAACCGATTTTGTTTTTTTTTAATTGGAACCTACTACTTCCACTATTTCAGTAGTTTGAAGTCGGTTGCTGTGTCAATTTATGACGTCTATTTTAACGTTTCCAATGGACTTTCAGTGACCATTCATAGGTATAGGTAGGTTACTAATCTCAGTCGCTATGCCAGATTATAAGTCACGATAATAGTCCGAGACGCCCAGGACTTTAATTGGCTGTGCCATAGCGGCTGGCACGTAAGATTTTGTTGCCTTTAATCAACATTTCATAGCAAGGCAACGGGTTTCAATTTTTTTTCAAAATTACAATATAGCTGCTTTTTTTTATTAAATTCATTCAGCCATTTTGGACATAACCCATTATAAATGTGCCCGGTGACGGGAATACGCTTGCCTCCTATTACGTGGGACTAAAAATACTGGCAAATTGTGGGTGTGTTATGCACCTCTGCCTACCCCTTTGGGGATATAGGCGTGATATGTGTGTGTGTCAGATTACCGGACACAATAAAATTTAATACTTACTAAATTCATGCCTTATGCAATCCTATAAGTCTTCAGATAATCGTCATCTCCACTACGATTCACTTACTAAGAAATTATGTAAACATATTCAAAGTTCAACCATTATACAACGACTAGGTAAGTATATTTGAGTATCCAACCTAGCGACATAAATAGGGACAATATTAACGTTTTAACCTCCCGTGTCGCTTCTTGCTACTGGTTCTACTTCTTTACTAATAGTCTCTTCTAGTTAGTCACTAAAACACTACTGGAATACTACTTTGGAGAAATGCAGCAGATATAGAAACAATTTTTATATTACAAAAGAGGGCAGTCCGTGCCATTTATTGTTTAGGTAAGAGAGATTCTCTTAGGGAGCTATTTAAAGATATTAATGTTTTAACTGTAGCTTCCCAATATATATTTGATAACATACTGTATGTCAGGAAAAATATATTTAGCTATACTAAAGTAAGTGACGTTACAGACAGAAATCTACGTAATAAAAATAAACTACTCCCCCCGTGTTATTGGCTTAGCAAGGTTAGTCATTCTTTCAAGGGGGAAGGTATACGCTTTTATAATAAATTGCCTGAATCGGTCCTTTGTATGCCCGACAGTAAATTTAAAACCTTTATAAATACCACTTTATGTCAAAAATCATATTATAAGACAGTTACCTTAATGATAAAAGTGTCTGGCTTGAGCATGGTGCAGCCGCCTCCTAAAATGCCGTAATTGTAGCATATTTTGCACTTAGGTGACAAACAATTTTTTTTGCATTATACACGCTTTTTGATTCTGACACGAGACCAATGTACATTCGTCCACATTTAGTCTTAAGAAAATGTGTAAATGAGTAATTTATTGAAAAAGAGTGACCGAGAGTTTTATTGCCAGGTTCTTTCTCTCGGTTCTACTTATTGCTTTGCGAATCTGGCATTACATGTAAATATAGAAGCAATGACATTTTTTATTTTAAGTACTTACTGACGTTTGTAAGAGCCATTTAGTGACCTATACAAATAAATAAATCATTTCATTTCATTTCACTACGAAATCTCAAATTCATCGGTTTTTTGGATCCATCACTGACATTATTTAATTATTTGTGTATTCACCAAGATCATAAAGCCTTCAAAGTGTTAGATAGGTAATCAATATATGGAACAATGAATGCTGCAGACATAAATAATATAAGGTCAGAGTCACTTTCTTTAACGATTAACCTTCTAGATACCATAAGAAGTATATCCGTAATTTTTTCACCACATCAAGAACATTTTTCCAAAGTAAATAACCCATCAAACTATTCCACATACAGACATCTCATACAATACATTCGTACCTCGTACCTAAACATTCACAGCACATAAACACAATACTGCTTTCTCATAATTATGTACAACACTAGATACCTGCGTAGTTTATGACTGCATCAATTATGCTTAAGCATATCCTAATTACAGTAATGGTATTAGCCTGAAAGCGGGAAGGGTCAGTTAGAAGGGGGTGGGGGGTATTCACGTGCTCTGAAACGCTGATGTGAGTGGGCCATATAATAACATACCTACATAGAGGTAAACAGTAGGTATTATGTTATGCCGGAAACAAAGCGATTTAGGTACCTACTAGAGTGGTAATTAGTTGAGATCATGTTATCGTAGTGTGAGGTGAATTAAATAATGAGTTATGTATGACAAACACTATGTCATTTCTCACCTTGTAATTTATTTAATCATTGTGTCGTAACATAATGTTATTAGAAGTCATGAAACAAATAAAATCGGGGACTTAGTTTTTGGCGAGCGCGTGCCTGGTACTTCGGGTGCTAGGCAAAAACCCGGGTCCAGACGCTCGATTGCAATAACGAACAACGTTCCCTTGTCCCACACCGTGAACTAATTCAGAGTAACTAGTTCTTTTGTGCGGGAAATATCAAGCATTACCTTAACATTGGCAAAATCATCGATAAACGATGGAGCCACGCATTTAAAAAAGAAGAACTCAAATCGGGCAATTCAATTTATACTAAGAAGCTGATTTACTTTCATAATTATATGTCATCGGGAAGTATGCATGAAATTCCATAGTCTCTGCCTACCACAATGGAAAAGAGGCGTGAAAGTATGTCTGTATTTATAACCAGTTCTATCCCGTGTTCTTCTATGTAAGATTCACATATTAGCTATTAGAATAATAATTCTTGTTTACACTAAGATTACTGGAGTAGTACAGAATGTGATCAGTAACCATTCAATCAAATAATACATTTACCGTTCAGTACCTAACTTATGAGTTTCTTAAGTCCTTGATAAAAGGGATATTAATTTATTTGCAAAGAAACCTAATGAAAGTACGCATTTTCATTAGGATAATTATTTTAAGTAACATTTATAGGTGAAAGTTGACTGAATTCAGTTTATATGTCTACATTTTTAACGAGTTATGGCGTGAGAAAGATCAGTGTGTCGTCTACGTAATTAAGCAAAGAAGGCGTCTGAAGATAAGGGGTTGTGCCGACGAGAATGTTCTCCGATCTCATTTCCATGCAAATGAGGGTAGTACTTATTATACTTGGGCTGGCGGTAGGTACTCTCGTTAAAAGCAAAACCACGTAACTAGAAGACGTACAACTTTGTCGGGTTATACTCGATCGATAAGTGATTTGTTATGATAATGACTCGGTTTGTCACACACTATTCCAATCTGGTACGAGTATTTAATTGAATAGAACACACCATAAGGTATATAAGGTATTTTTAAGGTTAGTCTTGCACTGAATTTCAAACCACTTTATTACCATTATATTTTTTTAATATTAGGTATACTAAAATTAAAAACACATAGTTACAGGCCACGAGGAGTAAGCGCAACTTTGCATTTGTGTGAGTGCAGTGTACGTGAACGTATATGTGACCTCTTTTACACACACATGTGGTGGACACACAGCTACAAAAAGAGTTTTTACTCTACTTTTCGTGGTTGTTATAACTGTAGCTACGTAGAAATTCATTCATCTATGTATTCAATTTAATTCAGGTAGGTAACCTATGTACACCTACTATATCTACACTAATTATACCGTCATTGAAGTCTATACTACACACACATTCATTTTTGTTTTTTATCATTTTCAATTTCATCTATTAACCTTAGTACTCCCATTTTCAGCTTCCTTTTCTCTTGGTTAGTAAAGTTTTTAATATCAGGTAGAATACTTTTAAAGAATTGTAAGTCTTCGTTATCATCTTCTTGGCCCTTATCTTCACTGGACATTTTTCTTTTCTTCGTATATAAATAGTTTGAGGTTTCACCACCATTCAGTGCTATAACTTTTTTATGACCAAGTGGATCGTACTCAATTTGGATGTCAGATACATTTGGTTTCATATCTGACACATTCCAATTATTATCTGACGAGCTATTTTCATTTGATGCATCATCGTCGTCATATATACCACATTCGTAAAGACTACTTCCTTTCAGAACAGGTCTAAAATAAAAAATATTCATAAAATTCAGTACAATCTTGTACTTAGTAAGATTTTTAATAATAATTAAGAGATTGATAAATAATGCTTACCCTTTAGGCTTTGTGAATGGATCTAAAAATTTTAACGTGTCATATAAATAGTACTTTTTACAGTTATTAGATTCAGCAAGTACTTTATTTTTGTATCTACTGAAAGAAGACCGTATTCCTTTCCATTTAATTTTCAACTCTTCAGCTGAAACAGAAAAAAATTTAAATCTCAATGCATACCTACATAAAGATTTGAATCCTTTCGGGGTGTTATAACTAAGATGCCAAAATGACCATGTTGCTGAAAAGTCTATAGTTCTGAAATGACCACAGTGCTGAGCTGACCAGTAATGAAATTTACCAAATTACCTACCTACTCATTTTCAACCCATGATATCTCAGAAATTTTGTATAGTATTGAATGAAATAGAATAAAGTACCTGTGCATTCCTCGTTCAGCTCTTGTCGCACAGTAGATGCAACCTGTTCCCACGTTTGGTTCAAGTGTCGCGTTTTATAAGCCTCTAAATTGTAGTCATATAGTTCTGGATGACGTTCTACTATTTTAGCAAACCCTATCATTAGCTCGTGATTGTCTTTCATTTCAAGTGCCTGTAAAATACCCGTAGTTACGTGACGTTACTTACAAATAATTTACTACATACATTAAAAAAATCTAGGACATACCAAATTTAATAATGAAATACTACTTTATTAAATAACAAAGATTTAATAAACAAAATACTAACCGATTACAACAAATTACGTATAATAATAAAATACAAGCGTCTACATGTCCTTCTGCGAGCAAGTCATGCTCGCGAAGGAGGCGGCCGGGAGGGAGAGGGAGCGTACCCTCCCCGCCGAGTTCCGTAGTCGGCGGCCAGGCCGCCCCAGACTACGCGACTACGCCCAAGACTATCGTCCTCCATGATCGGGGCCTGAGGACGGCGGGATCGCCACCCACCGTCCTTACAGAAGCAGGCTAGAAGGGTTGCGTGCTGCGGGGCCTTTGCCCCATAGCACGCAACCAGATTCACTCACTGACGCGGGATAAAACCCGACCCCAATGACGCGGGATTCTCGTCCCGACCAAACACCCGCAGAGACCACAGGGGTGGTCAAAGTCCGCCGGGCGCCACTGGACATACCCTCTGCTAGTAACCAGGGACGCCCGGCAACGGACGTTAGAGCGGCCGCGGCCTTGGGCCGCGGAATTAAAAAAAAAAAAAAAAAAAAAAAAAAAAAAAAAAAAAAGCGTCTACATGTCGAGCGAGACCATACTGGACCATTTTGGTTGCGTCTGTCTACATCAGTATACAAAGTATAATTATAAGTAAGTGTATGTATAAAAGTATGTGTAAGTACATTTTTGGAACGTAGTTCTCTAATGCGGCTTCGGGTAGTGCGATTTAGTGGAAATCGTCAAGTTACGATTATCAGTGCTTCCTAACCAGTGCAGCAGTGGTCCGCAGAAGCCAAAATATGGTGCGCTTTTTTATTTGTTTGTTTTTTATTTGTTTTATTTTAGCGTCGGCGTTGTTAGTACAACGAAAAGTAACCCAAACCCAGGTTGGGTTGCGTAAAGAACTTCGTTCCTGACGGGGGTTCCCCAACCACACAATTTTTTTTTTCACTAGTGTTCTTTAATTTAAAACATATTTTTCATCAGGAGCTAGCTTTCTTTGATTTCGAGGAAATAGGGACATTATTTTTGTGACTTTTTGACGACGATACCAAAACAGTGTTAGCGAGTCATAGTCAGTTTTTTTAGCGATATAAGTACCTACCTACTCGAGAAACATACGGAGAGCGAAAACTAGATACCTACTTTTAGAAATTAAACTAATTACCTATACTAAGACAAGACATAACCTCAGCTAACTCCAGTTAATCGTGAAGGTATTGTGGCAAATTTATTTTATGGAGTGCCACTTCAATATATATAGTCGTTAATATTTTAACTAAGTATCAGCAACATTAGACACGTTTAATACAAAGACAAGAAAAAATTTAAAAAAAGTAAATAAACTTACGTATCTGAAGTTTGATGTAGGGCAAATATTTGTTTACACGATAAAACAATGTGACCTTCTACTCAACTCGTAATACACTGATGCGCCACACGGCCACACGGCACTGAATGTTTCGTATTAATCCGTAGGCGTGATAGAGATGGGGCTATGAAAACACGCTGCGCCACACAGACGCAACGTTGCCAAGCCGCCAGCTGCCTCTCTACCACAAAATGTAACGTCACTTATTTACTACAGACCAGTTTGTACGTACAAAAATCAACTTTATTTTACAACTCTAAGAGCAGGAAATTTACTTTTGTCAATTTTGCAGTGATAAAATTTGAAATGGTTTGGCGGGAAAGTGAATATTTCGTGTCATATTATTTCACGGGATTTGATCGAAGTTAACTGGTCATATTATCCTACCATTGTGTTATTTTATTAATAGTCAGTTGTCATAACTTCTGTTAACGTTTCATGTTTACTCAAATTCGTTGGTCATTATGGATACTCTAGACACACGTGGCGCATAGGATTGTTTGTCATGTATCGTGGAAATCTTTGGAGTGCTCGGTTGATAAACTGTTCAGTCCAACACTTAAATAATGAGTTTATTCTATGGTTATATGGTTCTATGGCACTTTGTAGATGATACAATTGGGCGGAACAAATGTAATTACAAGCAACTGAGATAACCAGTTGTTTTATTGGAAGCACGAAGGGTCAGATCGTTAAAACAATCAATTAGCCTTTATGTTAGTTTATATGATTACGAATGAAAAGAAAATTGAAAGAAAAATTGGCGTTTCATCGCTCAACATCGGTACAATATTGGACGACACAAACTTGCGCATTGCCACTAGCCTTCGGCTGGGTATACCCTGTGTATCTCCACATCACTGCAACTGTGGAGTAGCCGTCGGCAATCTGAGCACCATGACATGGCCCTTCTTGCAACAGAAGCAGGTCGTATACCTCGGCACGCTATTCTAAACGACACAATTCGTCGTGCTCTTTCTTCCTTTAGGCCTTCCAGTTGAGTTATCCCCACCTTGACTGTCACCACTGGTGACAAAGGGGAATATTATATGTTTTTGGTCATTCCCAGTTGTCCCCACTCTGTTGCTACTGGGGACAGATGGGGAAAAAATCCATTTGTCACCGGTGGTGACAGTCAAGGTGGGGACAAATGGCAATAACCCTTCCGGCTGTACGTGAGCCAAACGGGTTAGCGAAGCAATGGACAGAGATCGGACGTCTTTGCTACTATGGAAGATCGGAAGGTCATTGGTGTGTGACGCTACATGACGTGTGGACAGTGTTGACACCATGGCACCCTTATAATTTCCAAGCGCGTCTGGATGTGCCGGCGCTGCTGCTGCATCAGCCTCACGCCTCACGTGGCGTAAATACGCTAACCTAGGAGGTGATTACGTATTTGAGCCGACGTAGTTGAGAGACTGGTCAGAGCGCTCGCCGCCCTTAAAAAGACATCTCTCGATCGAAAAAGGTAGTAGGTATTAATTACTTAAATATCTTAAATTTTTACTAAATACCAACTTTCGAACAAATGTAAAAAGAGTATATTATGCTTATTGATACCACCTTCTATTGGTTATTACTATTATTTTTAAGTGTAACTAAGGGGCGCATGCGCGAGTCGTTAAACAGCCGAAATAAAAACAAAAACGAAACCACAATACGTAAGTATTTTAGCATAAAATTAGTTGAACCAGTGGTAAGCATGTTAGTTATATCGATTATTTTCACACACGTAAATGTGCATAAGATTATTGTGTGTGATCGAAGTGTGTATGTATGTGTGTGTATGTGTGAGAGTGCACATGCACAGCGACGGTGATGCGACATCTGCCAGGACGCACGTGGCGTGAACACCTTTTGTCCAACGAATATACCAATTTTTTACCAGCTAAACTATTTTTATACTGACACAGTTCTAAAATTAAATTTATTTATAGAATATTGCGTGTGGAGTGGTCAGCTCAAACGATTACTTATGCATCTTGGTAATAAATTATTGTCGGTTAACCTATCAATATGTTTTTTTCTACCTACGGAAATTCTTGGCTATGTCAAGAGCGTGAATATGCGTACTAAAATTATCATTTCCAATTTCAAGATATCTCTAACGAATAAGATATGGCTCATATAAATATACGAGTAGTACTCTAACCAATACGCTAAACTGCCTTCATACTGGTAATTGGTCCAGGTATTCTATATTTAAGCGATCCTGAAACAAAGTTCAGCATGTAGAGGAGAGAATATTTATTTCCATCGAAGCCCTCATTGAATACTTAAAATTGCTGCAAACTAAACTAAAAAAACTGCAATGGTAACTAAAATAAAGTAAAAACACCAGCCAAGTGCGTGTAGGGCCACGCATAGAATAGGGTTCCGTAGTCAACCATAATAGCCTCTATATCTCCAAACCAACAGAATTATCTTATCTGTTATAGTTTTCCTTTAAAGTTCATTATATGGACTACCATCACGATTTTTTTTTATATATTTCAAGCCAGCCGTTTAGTGCTTATCTCGTAAACGGATACTTAAATTAAAAAGTAGTTTCACCAACTCCTCAATGTTTTTAAAAGATCTATCTAATGATACCCCCCCCCCACCCCAATCCGATCAGTAAGAGGATAAATAGATACATGACCTTACCTAATAGCATAGTTCGATTAGTAACAGGCGGTGAAACTAAATCAGTTACAATATTGAAAATATTAACACACAATAAATATAACTTACACAATTTTGCCAACATTATTATGTAGTTAGTTATAAATTTATCACATTGTTTGACCTTGACCTTTAATAATGTGATAATTTATAAGCAACTGCACACTGCATATTGATTGTAATAAAAATATATTGACTGTTGGCGCACTCATAGTTCTAATTAACGATTTCCATTGTACCAACCTCACACACGCAGGATGGCTCAAGAGAGACATTTTTAATGAAGATACTGAACATAGGTGTTTCGATAATTGATCATGCAGTCACAAAAAAAATTGATTCTCTTACTTATGGGATAACTGACTTCATTAAGAGAGGTATTTTGCTCAACTTGAGCTTAAAAATATTACTAGTCAAAGAATTATATAGGGTTATCCTTACGAAGGCGTATCCGAGACACCCGGCAATGGACGGACTGACATAAAAAAGTTGTATGCTTGGCCGCTAGCTTACTGAATTTTCTTTCCTGTTATGAACTCTCTTTCTTGCCCGGACTACAAAGATTGCAGGTTTGTAACATTTATTTTATTGGCTGTTGGAATTAAGGTTTGCACAAGATACAGAATTAGCTGCCTATTCATTGTTTATTGTATGTGGTGCATCGCAACCATGCACCACATACAATGGTACCATGGTACAAGGTATGGACCAACAAAATTACAGTCAATATTTTGGTATGTTAAAGGAAATGTCGTATCGTTATAGACCATGGAAACGTGTTAATCTCTTAACATTTTGTCGGCAGGTGAGCGTATGACAGGTGCTCTAAACAAAATGATGTGTTGCAGCAATATGCATTGCTATATTAAACACAATCATTAGTTGCTGATTTTTTTTCATAACTCATCTTGTATTAACGAATAAAAAACAAAAGCTGTGGCCGTATTGCTATTTTCAGAGTATGTACCTTCATTACTTTAAGGGTCATCCCGTCTTATTATGGTTCGGTGATGCCGATCATCTCTGCACCTGTAGGTTGTTTTGAGACTCTAAGGTTTTGAAGGCTAGACAACATGGTAGACATTAATGTATATTCCTATATGAAGTTAAAACCAGTGTTATTCGATGCTGCTAGTCCTAAATCTCATCTGCAAATCTCTTAAGCCTCCTTAAGGGCCCAGACCGCGCACGGATAAAGTCGATTTTGAGCGACAGCAGCGCTATTGTTGCCCGAATCATCCGACGGGCGGGTGAATGACCCAGAGAGCGCGATTTTGAAAATGTTTTGCGACAAACGTTCCACGTTGAGTTATTGTTATTGAAGTTGAATATTTACAGCATAACAAAAATGTTGAATTATTGGAAATAAACGACTGCCTATTTGTAAAATATTCCAAGAGTAGTTTTCGTTATAAAATGATCCTAATTACTAGATAAATAAATAAGAGTAGTTTGAGACACAATTTTTATGATTTTCTATTTATAATAAACAATCAAGAGCAGGTCCGGACTGACCTTTTTGTATTCTACTTACCTAAAATTCCAACTACGAGTACCTATGTATTTATTTGTAATTTTACTACCAAAGTTTATTCTTATTTCGTAAAATTTTCATTCAATAAAATAATTGCAAATTCAGTAGGAAGTACGGTCGAAATAACATCACGCCTTTCCTCGCTAGTGTTTATATCTACGCAAGGAAATGTGCCTATTGCGTAAACTCAAATACTTTTTGCTTACGATCACCTCGCAATCTAAAAAATCTTCTAGGGTTGTACAAAAAATTGTCAATAAATGAAACACAAGTATAAAAATGGTTCATATAATTAAAAGTAAACAAAATATGAGTCGCCACCTAAAAAGCGTGCTAGGGTTGTACAAAAATTAGTTATAAACAAACATGAAATTTATAAATTATTCATATACTTAATTAAACGAAAGTAAACAATAACAAAATATGAGTTTAAGAGTTTCTAATGTTTTTTTCATTTTAATGATTACTGATCAAATTCTGATTTCTACTAATTTGATGATAAAATCAATTGCTATTGCAAAACCTATCAGAATGAAAATGTTACCAGCTGCCCGATTCACGTAATAAAAACCGTAGCGTAGTGACTTAAAAATGTCACTTCGCACACTTTTTAACCGACTTAAAAAAAGAAGAAGATTCTCAATTCGCTGTATTTTTTGAACCGATTTTGATGATTTTTTTTTTTATTTGAAAGCTGGTGATCCCGTGTGGTCACATTTTAATTTCATTAGGATCGGACCTTGGGTTTACACCAGGTAACTCTTCAAAATCGTATAGGAATTGTATAGAAATTGAGCTATTGGAAGATTTATGACAATCCAAGACTAGATAAGTAAGTGCGTTAAAAACAGAAAACCAAAAGGCGATTTCTAAGTTTCTAAGTTAAAACGACTTTTGAACTGGCGTGTTTACGTGAATCGACCGGCTGGGTAGTTAAGTTACCTCAGTCTCTTTCAAAATCATTAGACGTTCTTCTCTTTCAAAACACGTAAAGCTCTTTCTTTCCTCTCTTTCATAGCCTCTATGACATTGGGCGGGTCACGAATAGGCATGCTTCGTGACTGCCGAGGATCAACTAATTCTGGAAGGAGGCAATCGTAATAAAATCTAACTAATTTCATCTCCATTTTCTCCTTCCAAAATTTGTCGTCCTTTTCTATAATATAAACTTTCATAGGTACAGTAGCACCAAACCAGATGCCAAGCATGCAAACGTTTCTTTTAGTTATATGTAGCTGTCCCTGAATTTGGAAATACCAGTAATGATTTTTATTTATGACATAACCCTTGGAAGCCTTGTCCTTAACCCAAAAGGTATGTTTGGCCATTGCTTCATCAAGAGTCATGCCAGCTAAAGAATGTGGGCACTTAATTTCAATTAAACCGTTTGCATAAATGCCATCTGGTGTAGTACCAAGAAATTCATATTGATCGTCGACGAACAAACCGCAACCTTGTATACTAATATTCTCTTGAATTTCTAACTGTCTAATTGCAGTTTCTTCGTTTTCGATACCGTACCGTACAGCAGGCAAACTGGAGATATTACTACCATAAACGATTTTACAAACAAGAGCAGCACAACTTGTGCTCTCTCGTTTTTTACAAACTTCCCCGAACGATGATGAGGTTAGTAATTTTCTCCTTGTACTCATCCACTCAGTACTACTTCTTTGCAAATGGGTCGACCTTTCAAGCTCCTCTCTTTCAGCACAAGACAACTTTAAATCAACTAAAAAAGATGACTTGGCTTTCTCATATAATTCTGGACTCAGATCAGGTTTTTCGCAGTTTGGTCCATAGTGAGCGTCTTTCGATACAGCGCTGTGGCTTTTTTTCAATCTTAATTTAGGTTTAGCAATTAAACGGTTTCTACGATTACTATTTTCCACTTTCGCGATCAAAGGATTAGGACTAGATTTAAATATGACTTCATGAGTTTTACTATGAATCGATCCCGTATTAAAAGACACAACAGCAGCTGCGCATCGGCCCGCATAAGAACCACGGGAAGAATAATTTACACGCTTACCCCCAACTAATTTGGCAATTACTCCGTTAAAACTTTCAACTATATTACTTGTGCAATTATGAATTAAACTTCTAGAATGATATGACAGTCTTTTACTTAAAATTTCTACCGCGTCCATTAATCCGCATCCAACAATTGCTGGAAGTAACCCAACAGGTTCTATTCGACGAGTGTCAGGTCTACAAAAATACTCCTTGCAATGTTGGTGATTACCAAATACGTGTTGTGGACCATTTAGAATATCTTCACTAAGATTTTTTATTTTTTCTTCGAGTGACTGATTTTGATCCCCCCAATATTTAATCGCGCATTTTACACCCGTTCTTAAACGCAAATACCTTTCTTTTAGGAATTTCCGCAACTCGCAAGGATACTTAGTGTCTTTCGACAATTTCTCCAAGCTATTGCAGTAGTTTCGTAAAAGATGATTTTTGCATTCAATTTTCTCTACTATTAAATTATCGTACGGACGCGAATCTAATATTTTTTTATAAGTACTGGAATCGCCGTCTGCTACAAATTTATTATAAATTACACCGTGATCAACAAAGGAACGTTTAAACCCCTCAACTATTATGGTCGATTCCATCCCGGTAGATGATCCTGAATAATTCTTGAAACAATGGTGTTCCGGGGGCTGACTGTTGTTCTTTGCGGCTCGTGCACAGACTACGCAGTATTTATTTTTAACTCCAAAAAACAATACTTTATTAGTTTTAATGCCAATTATCGCAGCTGCGCCGGATAAGGCGGAAAAATTCTTACCATAAGATCTCTTGCTCCAACAACCGTCAACAGCAACAGATATTAATGGTGTACCATTTTTATCAACACTACCTATAGACACTGCGTACTCCGCTTCTTCCTTGACAGCTTCTGCCATGGAATGTGCTGCTGTCTTTTCCCACCAATCGCAAACCGTATTATTAATTTCATTGTACAATGAAGGTGACATGATTGGTAGGGCTACTGCGGCACTTAATGTTTTTAACTGAGAGTAGCTCCCACCAGATGATATGATACCAGACACAATTTGATGATTCACTTCCATGCTATCTTCTTTCTTTTCAACCAAACACAGTAAATTTCATATTACACATACTACATTTTATGATGAGTTTTGAGTCCAGACCAACTTTTACTTCACCTATTATACTGAGGTAACTTAACTTACAATCCATTGGACCGTGGTCCCCTATGGCCTGAAGAGCTTTAAAAAAAAAAAGAAATATCCACTACTCTACGCCCAACTTCCACTTCATCCACCTTTCCCTCTTGACGGTTGTCAATAACTAGTTCCTGTAAAGAAAGATAATGGCTTGATTTTTATTATAAAAAATAATTCAAAAGGTATGGGCCAAATTTCTTCAAACATAGCTAAGAACTCCCTTAGAATACATCTTTGAAACACAGAACACTAGATCAAAATCTTAAACGTTTTTATCAGTCTTCGTCAATTATGAAAGTGAATAAATAAACATAATAAAAAACTGGTTGCTTGTAAAGTCGGTTTAGGACGATAATTTTATCGGATAACGTCATAATATTATTCTCCATCGCTTGTACTGCGCTCTCGCTTGACCCTAGCGTGACATAATGTGACACTTTTTTGTGCGTGTTGCCGGTGTTCATCGATTTATAAGACGTTATCACGTCATAAATTTAATAAATCCGACTATATGCATAAAAACTCAAAAGGTAAAAAGAAAACAAGTCTACGGTCTTGAATTATGTTACATAAAAATAAATAAGAACACTATTGTAATAAATCGAATTCAACAGTTGAGACCCATTGAAATCCTCACAGGCTCGAAGATATTCCTGACTAGCTAAATATTTCTTTAGAAATAGGCCCCGACTGCTAAATACGCTATATTACAATGGTGTTGTTATTTATTTTTATTACACATTTTCATTTTTTAATCTGTCGGGTTTTAACATTTTTATTGTTTATTTATTTATATTCATAACTGACGAAGACAAATATAAAAGTGCAAAAGAATTCATACAATATTATGTTCGTGATGAACAGAAATTATAAATTTCCTTTACGCTATACGTATTGGTTTTTTATGGCGTCACTTATTCTATGTCACTCGGGCTTAGAAGACAATTCTAATGATACTAAAAACATTAAAATCGGTTCAATAATTTTGAACTTATCGTGCCACAAAGATATATTACTTAGTATACATACATACATACGTACACCAGTCGCGTAAAAGATAATATTTTACAAAAAAAATTCTTGATTTTGGTAAAATACGAGATTTGAACGTGAATTTTCTTTTGAGAAAGTAATTGAGAAGTATGTGTTTGTCTCACAATGAAAATAATAAGTATTGCAAAAAAAAAACTGTAGGTACTGAGATTTTGTCTTCGCCCATCACTAGCTAGTTTGTTTATTTATGTAACAAGTCTACAAGAATTACGTATAACAACTTACCTCTATACAGCGCGTAGCAGTGTTGCTCGGAGTCTCGGCCTGAAGGTTTTCTTCATTTTCAGTACTGGAAATATTATTCATCAATATCCACTTTTTATTTATTTTGTAATTTTTGTACAACCCTACGCCAGGCTCGGCGCGCGCGCGCCCGTGCAATTTCTGATAGGAAACATACCTACTTCCACTTCCACATATTTAGACATGATGAACATGAAAACTAATAATACTGTAACTAATAATAGTGTAAGCAAACTCATTGCTTTGAAATACATAAATATATGAAAACTAATACTATATTATGTAATAAAATTTATTATTATGAAAATTGTTCCTATAGAAATTGACTTTATTACTTATATAGATATTGAAATTACGTAATTATTACCTACTGGACATTGTAATTTTTCTTCTTAGACTGACATACCTAATTGTGTACCTATCTAATTACATGTCAAATCAATATTTACATGCTGTTGTAGGTATATGTCTGAATCAGGCGATCTAAATCATTGTACCTATTTGCTTTGTAATGTACCTACCCTGTTCAAAATGCAAATAGATTATATTATTATTACTACTAAGACATGATAAGCATACACACAAATAAAAGTAATAAAACTAGGATTTTTACTTGACACTAACACAAATCTAGTAAATTTTTTCTAGGTATTTAGGACAAGACGTAGTCAAGTAGGCAGGTAAATAAATAAGTAGGGAGGAACTTACATTTTATTCCGAGATCTTTTGGCTTTCACGTTTTTATAATGCGTACTAAATTTTCTTTTCGCTGGCATGGCACTCAGCAAATTATCCTGCGAAAAGAGACCCTCGATTACCAATTACGTTTATGATACCTATTGCCTTTATCATGTTGAAAAATCTATGTATGTCGTGCAGAGAACTATATACCCCGCCAGTTCATATCTCGAGAAAATAAGGTGGGCAGGGCTTTGATTGTTTCAAGCCTGAATTGATACCTACTTTACAAGGTTCATAAAATGACCTACGCAACAAAGTAAATAATTTTGTATTTCTTACGATTTATTTCTAGTTCCATCATGGTTTTCTTTCAGACTTTCATTATATCGGTACTTTCTATTTACTGAAAGTAAATTAGTTATAAAAATATTGTACTTACAGTTTTTCACAAAAAACACAAATTCACAACACGTAATTTTGCTGTAGCATCCGACACGCGTGGAGTCACTTTGAAATTCTATGGCGCACTGGCGATTAGTTGCGACGATCGTTCTATCGGGACGCGTTTGAATTTGCATACATTTTTCTATGGAGAATTTACGTAAAACATATCTAGATTTTAGGGCTTTAAAAGGGGAAGTCTTTGTTTGTAAAGGTACAAAAAAAAGTACATGGTTATATTTATTGGCTTTTTCAGTGTTCAAAAAGTGTTTCTTTTTATCAATTTGTGTTGATTTATTGGGTTAAATCTGAAAAATACGAAGGCAGGTTTTCGAATTTTTTCTCAATTTTGTGCGTTTGTTGACGTTTATTATATAACAACTACAGGGTTTTAAGAGTTAAAATTAGCACTAACATCATTTTTGGTCTTTCATTTTAATATATACAAATTATCGTTGTTATTAATCATATGTAAATAGGTTAAATATGAAAAATCGTAACACTCTTTTCGGTGATTTTCACGATCTGGGCCCTTAACATCGTATTCGAAAGAGTTTGTCGATAACCAATAAAAAAGCAGGAAATTTAAAAAATTGAGTCTCGTGACAAACATTTATTATATTACTGGTTATCGACTGAAGTCCGTGAGGCCGTGCTCATTGGGCAATCGGGTCAACTGTGACAGTAAATTTAAAGTCTAATTCTCCTTTAGAGTCTCATTTTAACAGTAGTTGTCGTAATAATTAGGCTAAGGGTTTATAAGTTTCTTAGATTCTATTCCGTATAACGACCTCAGTTGTTAACCCCAATCAATCAATGCATGAACCGTCTATCAAATAAAAAGTAATCAATAAACAATTCAAATCGGTTACACTTTGAAAATAGCAGACATATGTTCAACACCTTTCATAAACCGGTCGTACGAAGGACATCCGCTTTTTGGTTGATAAAAAAATGGAGTTCAACATTCTCACAGGAACTGCTGAGAATATCCGGTGGTGCGGCGGTGCAGAATAAAAACGATCATTTGTTAATGTCTGGGTATTGGGCCACCAGGTAACCAAGTTTCGAATATGCTCACGTTCGTATCACTCAATGTCATACATTCGCAAAACTGATACATGCATTGTGATTCTCGAGATGATTTTCGAAAGTTAACTGTACGGGTATTTACGGGCATGTACGGGTATCTACATTTGTGTTGTTAATGCTCTCTCACGCCTATGCAGGCAAGTAGATCGGATCTGATGTTTATACTGACTGATGTTTGAAAAAATATCATTGTTACTTGTATTGGTGCTTTTGTTGGAGTGGTTTGGTGTTATTAGATTAGTGATGATATTAATGATTCAGTAATAGAAGTTTAAGAAATCTAGGTAGGTACCTACTGTTTGTCTATAGAAAATACCTAACACGTTTAGAATAACGATCAAAAGTTTTTATGTGCTTGAAAAGTAAATTGCTTTACTTGCTACTTTAAGTATACATTGTAAATGGATTTTTTTTAAATATTTTCAAACATAAATAAATGTGAAACGACTTACATAATTAAGCCAATATTTTTGGTAATTTATTTTGAAAAACAGAGTCCCAGATATTTTTTATTTACTGACCGATTTTTATTATGGAAATAATAAAATAAAAGTCCACCCCTTTGACCTTGCTAAAACTAAATGATCATATTTTATAATTTTACTCCCTTAACACAGGTGTGGTTTCAAGAGTCGTTTCCACGCATATAAAACCGCGAGCACCAACTAGTCGTTTATTCGAAACAAGCTTATGAGTAGTAGCTTTTAACTTTCAAAAGTAGTGCAACAATATTCATGTGTCAACTGTCTACGAAAACTAATGTAAGAACTCTCTATAGAACGGTATGATGACCTCTAATCTACATACATACAAATGACTGCCACGCATGGATAACAACAATAATTCGAATGTTTCTACAAACATAACTAAGAAACCAAAGCATACAGAAAAAGTTCGTAAGCCGATTGGTTTAAGTTGAAATTAGAATAAAGAAAAAATCAGGTCTAGCAATACCAATGGCGGAATGACGTTTGGTAATAGTTAAGTGAAAGGCTGTACACGTGAGAAAACCGACGCCTATTCTAACAATGCCATATTTTGTCGTCATCTGGGGCAGTGATCGATCTGAGTAAATATTTTATTCCCACTGTTGCATTCGAAGTGATTGTAGATTACATGTTAACATTTTTGAGAGCTTTTTCTATTCAAAAGAGTTTCACAGTTTTAAGTAATTGTACTGTGAAATGTATGCAAAATGGGCACGGCAATCCATCGCTTTATTTTCTAGTAAAATTAGGAGGTAGTTACTTTAGTTTACTAACGCGTATACTCTAAAAACAAGTAAGTACATACCATGAGGCCCAGTTCCCCGGGGGATAACAGGTGACTATGACGTTCGGAACTCTAAGATCTTAGACCATCTCTTAGCATAGGTATATCTAAATGGTTATTCAACTCTTACCTTAAAAAAAATTATTAGAGCTTATTGAATAAGAGATAATAATTTGTTTATTTTTCACTGGCCAGACATCTGCAGACACATCTATCAATATAATAATATAAAAATAAAAAATATCTTAAATTATATTGAGCAATTTACACAGATAATATATATTTAAGAGATACTTGGTAACTAAGTTTATGTGGTTACAAAATCTAGGAAATTATGTAACCAGGTGATCTAGGTCCAAAGTTGACATAATACGCACTATAAAAGAAAAAATATCTCTATGAGTTACCGCAAATAAGCTTTCGGTGGCGGAAACCACTTTGCATTTTGACTTCATTGACTATTGACATGCAATACAATATTTAACATTTCAGTGTGACCTACAATAACTTGACCTTTTTCAAAGAGTTTGTAAATTGAAAGACCTGAAACTTCTTAAAGATTTATAGCATATTTTAATTGTAGAGTGTTTGTGTGGTATAATAAATAACAATAATATAACAGACTTAGGTGTAACGCACACATGTGCTAAGGAGTCTTAAAAACCTCTAAGGGGGCCAAGTCTACCTCATCTGCTAGCGGGGCACCTGGTGACAGAGTGACAAGGCTCCGGCAATACCTCCTAAGTGCCCTGAAAGGGCAATAAACGCACAACGCTCTCTAATTATTTTTTTATATTCGTATGGTAAGGAGTGGGTATTTGACCACACTAAGTTATAAATTTTGTTATCAAAAAGTTTTGCTCGACAATCAAAACTGTATTATTGGCACTTATAAAAGTAGTTTTAGTATACTTTTATACTGATAAAAGCACATTTAAACCAACAGTTTCTTATACATCGTATTTGCAAATTGATCGTTTATATACCAATTATTGTTATAATAAGTTACATTCACCATTTGGTACATTAAAATGACCTTTAAGTTACAAAACATATCTGAGTTACGTTGCTCAATCATATAACAAAACGTGATGATATACAACACCATACGGTCACAGCGACCTTACAATTCAGACTGTGAAAGTCTTATTAATTAATATGTAGTCGTTTCTAAATTGTATTACCAACTAGTTGAGAAAACAAGATATACAAAGAAACTGATAGAAAGATTGCTTACGCTATCGGGTATTTGGTGAAATTTACAGAAGTGCGTTAATATAAAGGAAGCTTTTGCCTAAAGGCAATGCTTGACCGAATTCCAGACATGAGTTGTCATATTCTTATTATGTTTACAGTTTCGCTTTGCGTTATCTATTTATATTTTATATTTGTTTATTTTTTGACTGACTCGGTGGCGTGGTCGGTACGGCATCCGCTTTCGACGCCGGAGTCTCGGGTTCGATTCCCGATCGGGACAAACTTTGTGTGATGACACATACGTTTGTACCGAAGTCTGGGTGTTTCCTATGTATAATATGTATGTATTTACAAAAAAAATGTATATAAGTATTTATATCAGTTTATCTAGTACTCATATCACAAGCTCTGCTTAGTTTGAGACTAGATGGCGTTGTGTGAATTGTCCTAACATATTTATTTATTTTAAATATATTTCACTCTTTAATGGCTAGTAGGAACATAATTTTTCCTACTTGTTCATATCATATGTCATCGTAGCTTAGTGGTCAGAGCATTCTCCCTATAAGGGAAAGGCTGTGGGCTCGAATCCTGCCGATGACATCGGTTTTAGTGATCTGTTTATAATGGTAGATTGAAAAGTAGTCGGCCTAACACTGATCCATTTAGTTCTAAAAATCAAATCAACCCACATTATTTAGTTCAGTTCAGACCTGTTAATTGTGTGAAGTTTGAAACGTGAGCGATAATTAGTTTTAATTTAATAAATTTATTAACAAAGCAATCTGACATCATTTCCGCAAATGGAGCAAATCGAGCAGCGTGCCGTCATTAAATACCTCCATAAGAAGGGGCTGTCATCAAAATCCATCCATGATGATATGGTCAGTACTTTAGGGGATTGCGCTCTTTTATATTCATCCGTCAAAAAATGGATAGCAGAATTCAAGCGTGGTAGAGAGAGTGTGAAAAACGAACCCCGCTCTGGAAGGCCTTCGACGTCCACTACTGACGAAAATGTTAAAAAAATACTCGACTTGATTATGGGAGACCGCAGATTGAAAATTAGAGATATAGCTGAGATTATAGGCATCTCTTATGAACGTACTCAAAACATAATAGTCAACGTGTTGGGTTTCCACAAGGTGTCTGCGAGGTAGGTTCCGCGACTGTTTTCAGTTGAGCAAAAAAGGATGAGATTGACTATTGCACGCGACTGTTTGGAGTTAATTGAAGCTGATGAATGTGATTTTTTGAATCGTTGTGTTACTATGGACGAAACATGGGTTCATTACTGTACACCGGAAACAAAACAACAATCAAAACAGTGGAAAAGACCTGGTTCACCACCCCCCAAAAAGGCTAAGTCGATTTTGTCGGCAAGTAAGGTGATGGCTTCAGTATTCTGGGACTCGAAGGGTGTGATTATGGTTGATTATCTTGAAAGGGGTTAGACTATAAACTCTGATTATTACTGCACCTTACTACGTCGTTTACGAGAGGAAATAAAAGAAAAACGTCCAGGAATGATCAGAAGAAAAGTCCTGTTTCATCAAGATAACGCTCGTGTTCATGCGTCTGTCCAATCAATGGCAGAAATTCACAACTGTGGCTTTGAACTGTTACCGCATCCACCTTATTCACCTGATATGGCACCGTCAGACTTTTTTCTGTTCCCTAACCTAAAAAAGCACTTGAGAGGTCAAAGATTTTTGACAAATGACGAGGTAAAAGCAGCAGTAGACGCAAATTTTGACTCTAAGGAAGAATCATTTTTTTTCAACGGGCTAAATGCTTGGAAGGGAAGATGGCAAAGTACATTGAACTTGATGGTGATTACGTTGAAAAATTTCACTTATTATGTATTTATTTTCTTGGTTAGGCCGATTACTTTTCAATCCACCCTCGTATCTATCTTAATATATTTTTTAAAGCCTGGTCCTAGACCAGGACACCGGCCATGATCGCAATGTTGACTTATTATTTGATATACTTCACCTTTATTATTTGATACACTTTCCCCCAGAAATTTTAAATTGTCGTCACATTTTAGTGCATAATTTAGTTTGCAGAACTCATAATACAGGCTACAGGTCAGTAATAGCCAAAACCTATGCTATTACATCGAATGGTAATAAAGGAAACATGTAAACCTCTTCATATCTTCATTCCATCGCACCTAAGCCGAGGCACGTATGTCCACGTGGGGTGTACAAAGGATCGAAAATAAAAACTCCCCCCGCAGGGAGAATTCATCCCCAAACATATTACGGGAATGATGGTAGGTCGAGACCCGATTTTTTCGCTATAATCAACCGTCGGTTCTGTTGCGGTTTCACGCAAATGGTGAATCATACGGACGGACATTTCGGTGGTTATTACACGATACAGTTTGTGTATTTGTTTAATCAAGCTAATTTTTGTCTTATAGACTATAATATCAGGTTACGAACAATACAAGTGGAGCATCAATGAAGAATTTGGTAAAATGTGGATCTTTTTTCGTTTTGACAGCTATCATTGCGTGCACATCGTGAACCGTGAAAGTTACGCAACAGTTTTGTACCAAGCACCAATACACAAAACCATAAAGTTTATTTGTAATCGCACCATATTAGGTACATTAGTTGATTGTACGCGAAAATAAAATTGTTGCTTATATATTTATAGCTTGAGAAAATCTGAAAACTTGGAAAAGCGGTATGCTTTACATAACTTTTAACTGTACAATTTTTTTTTATTTTTGTGATCACAGTAACAGTGATTAAACTGGATTAAAGTAACCGTCAATTTATAATTCAAAATTCCATTTATATATGTTTTTATCTTATTTTTCTGTTTTGTAAGTAAGAAACTTAAGAGCTTTGCAATTGGAAGGATCTTATCTACATACCCATTCCTGCCTACAGTAGCCAAGTGTTTTAAATTCTCCGGCTATAAAATGAAGATTGCCGTGAAAGTGAATGCAAACCATATCTACAGAATTCGTTCGGGGCCTCCAAAATGGCTTTTCTATTCAATTTTCGATAGAGATTTTTTTACCTACCCACAGTTTTGCGTACAGTGGAACCAATAAATCTCCTATCGAGGTAAGGGGCGAATTAATCAGCTGACTAGTTCGTCGACTAGTCTTCCAACTTACTATACGCCTGCACACAAATATAAACCAAATTTGGTTGTTAAAAGGTTGAAGTCACTTTGCCGTTACTATTTTTATTTACCGCAAGCAAGGTGAAAATAAGAAGTGGGAATAAATAGTAGGGCCTCCATCGATATACTCTGAGGAGATTAAAGTGTTCTGGTGGTTAGGGATCAGTACTGTAATATATATATATATATATATATATACAAATAGTACAAAGAACGTTATTGTTTGTTTATATCACAAAATAATTTATGAGTGAGAGAGAAGTGCCGTAAATAATGAAGGTAATTTTAACTCATCACAAAATGGAAAAACCGCTTGATTAAATTTTACGAAACCCAAAATTTGAAAGCCGTGTTGTTTCCCGCCCATTAGGGTTAGCGAGGGCGGCCGGTCGTCGGGCGGGCGGACATCGAGCACGAATTAATAAACAAGCCGGCCAAGGGCACGAGCCGAACGACCTTTGGATGTGTCCTTGTCCCCTTTGCTTGTAACTAAGTATGATATTTTATAATATTTAACTTAATATACCAACTAAGCATAGAACATAGTATTATTTTTAAAGCTACTTAATTCAAGTAAAGCTAGTGAAAGCAAGTCTAAAAAAATTACTCATCTTGCAACATTATCGTTTGTTATATATAGGACACAATTCTCAATTCTTTATAATGTGTTACGCTAAGAGTGGGTTCTCCCACGCGGTGTCATTCAAAATCAGACCACGTGTACAATATTTCATCATCAGGAAGGGTGGTGGAGAATCTCCCTATGGCACGACCATCCCTCCACCGTGCGCCTCACGCCGCCAAACCCACCCACACCCGACCCAAAAACTCTATCTGCACTTGACACGGGAGGAAACGGGACAGATTAACCGTAGTGAAGGGAACAAAGCTAAATATGTTTCAAGCTGATACTTACCCTTACACAGTATATGCCTGATTTACAGAATTTAATCGTAGTGTTGTATGAGTTTCGATTTTAAAATTGATTAATCGATTAGAAACGGATCTTGAGGGTACGATTTGAATAAAAACATGGTATGTAACATAAAGCAATTAGAATAAAAATTACTATTAAAATATGTATTTAATAATATTATCAAGTTATATATGTATAACCTGAACCTACATTTATTTATCAGTATTTTTTACGTGCTTCTTACTTAAGTACGGCACATATCCATAAATTTGATGATTTCTACTGTGTAGGTATAAATAAAGGAAACACATAAATTGTCACTCATATTTTTGGTAATTATTATTTTTATCAACATTCAACAGTACCAAGGATCCTGGTTATCTGGACTTGGGTGGGTATGTAGTACACCTCTGTCTATCACTTGGGTTTACAGCCGTAAATTTTTCGATATAGCCTATTTATTGGTTCTAAATTAAACATTGAATGGAATCACATGGCGAAAGTTCATGATAAAACAATGGGGTAAGATGTTAAATTTTTATATAATTGCACTAATTTCGCTAAATAGAAGACATTATAAACGTCGACATATGTTTCACCTACTCACGAGGTATACTCAAGACTGTCTCAAAGAGAACAGCTGTTTATAATATCTTCTATTAAGCGCGTTTAGAACTCTATTTAGAACGTTTATAATGTCTTCTATTTAGCGAAATTAGTGCAATTATATAAAAATTCAACATCTTACCCCATTGTTTTTTCTAAATTAAACCTTTTTTTATCTTTCGTAAGTGTGCGCAATCCTTTGCACCAATTTCAGAGTGGTCATAAAGTTTATCGAGAGGTGTACCTAAATAAACAGTGCTTGAATCTGATTTCCAACGTTTACTGCGCTCAGTATAAAAGTTATACAATGCTGAAAAAGGATGGAGGAATGAAATGATGGAACCATTTTCAGTTCACGGTGAGATACCTACGCAAACATTCTCATTCAATATGTTTACTGAGAATTACACACACGCACAAGCGTGGATTTTGGCGTGAAAAGTTTGAGCAGTAATTTATATGACGGTTTAAATAATTACTTCGCGTTTTCGGCTCAATTTGTAGATGAGGCTGAGCCATATCTGTGTTGCTGACATTTATTCGCATCATTTTTGCACTGTGGTTGGAATATTGTGATGAAGTCACTACATCTATCTATAGCTGTACCTAAAGCATAAATATGGATCGAGGACTTAGATGTCACATTTTTCCTCGTGTTGTTAGTTTTAGTTTTGAAAAAAGATAACATACGAGTATTACATGCATTTAGTATAAGTAAAAATGTTGTTAAAATATTCAATTTAAACATTTTTTGTTGTTTTTTTTTCAATTGGGGCATCCTCGTCAATCCTTTCATTCCTTTGTCACGAGCCCCATCCGACACCCGCTTGACCTTTTTCAAACCTGGAGAATTATCACCATGCTCATGTACTGAAAATTTACAACCCACGAAAATGCCTTCTTGTTTGCTAAGGCTTCCTCTGTGCATTGTGGAAGACTGCAATTTCTTTTAAAGAGGAACAAAATTATGTTTGTATATAATTTTATACATATAATTTAAATATACTGTAGATGAAGGACATCACCTTTATTTACAATAAGAATTACAATATACATAATTATATACTAAAAATATTTACATTACAAAATATCGTTTAAAAAATCCTCCGCGTCATTGCCGATTGGGAAGGTTCCCAGAATGCTGGCTGTGTTGCCACGTTGGATGGCGATACTTAATCTTTGGGCCAGAATATAGCCAGCCTTCTGGTCCTGAGAAGCATCGATTAAGCGTCTCTATAAAGGCGACGAGCACTCGGACCCATCACCCCAGTGTCTCAACCCCAAACGGCTCAAATATGTAATCACCTGCTAGGTTAGCATATTTACGCCGTTTGAGGCCTTCAGCCGATGCAGCAGCAGCGCCGGCACATCCGGATGTGCTTGGAAGGTGTGAAGGTGCTAAGGTATCAACGCATGTAGCGTCCCACACCAAAGGCCTTCCCATCTTACACGGTAGCAACGAGATACCGTCCGGTCTCTTTACATCGCTTCGTGCTAGTCTATTTGGTTCACGTACGGCCGGAAGACCTGCGGAGCCCTACGAATTATGTCGTTTAGAATAGCGTGCCGCGGTATACGACCTGCGCTTCTGCTACAAGAAAGCCATGGTGTCCCAGATTATCGACGGCTATTCTACAGGTGCAATGATGCGGAGATTCACAAGGTGTACCCAGCCGAAGGCAAGTGGCAACGCGAAGGTTGTGTCGTCCAACATTGTACCGATGTTGGGCGATGGGAGCGCCTGAATCCATAACCCTGATTCCCATTCTCCAACAGCTAGTAGGCGTGCACGCTCTGAAATATTGACAGAAGATTGTATTTACTTCTACTAATGCGTCTTATATTACACATGCAATTGAAATTATTTAAGCAAATTGTTATTGGCAACTGTAAAGTGCCTATAGCAAGTGTAAAAATAATATGGGTCTCCCTTGTTTGACCAAAAGGAATTTGACAAATGTTCACTTCCTAAAAAATTTTTCGCATAATTTTATTTACCAAATTATTACTTAGCAATAATTTGGTATTAATATAGATTATTCACAAAAAATTGTAACGCAAACCTAATGTTTGGGAAATGAACGTTTAAACTATAACTTGTTTACCAACTAGTACTTTAACATTTTTTTATTTAGTCAAATATTTCAGTTGGAATAACAGTTTTTACGCAAAATCATCGTTTCTGGCACTCGCCGGCCGCTGCTGCGGCACCGCTCGCTTCGCTCACTTGGCTCGTGGTAGGTTTTAACCTAACCTAACCTACCCATTTTGTTTAAAGAAGAAATTAACCTAATCTAAATAGTTCAGTTCCGGGTAACCTACTAAAAACAATCACTTTTTTCTATTAATGCAAGTCGTTTCTGGCACTCGCCGGCCGCTGCCGCTGCACCGCTCGCTCGGCTCGTGCGTAGGAGGTCACAGTTTTAACCTAACCTAACCTACCCATTTTGTCTAAAGAAGAAATTAACCTAATCTAAAAACAAATTATAATTAATATTTTTGTCTTAACAAATCATTTCACCAAACGTTGATTGTCTGAAGATTGTTTGCTGTAATAAATCATTTGATTAAAGACCAAATGCCATAATGACATTATAATTGGTAATATTTTGCCGAGTAAAAATTTGACCAAATAAAAATATGCGTACTAAAATCATTCGAAATATTGCAATGGTATAAAAAAGGTTGCTAAAATTTGTTTGGGTAATGAAATTTTGTCAAAATCTTTTCGGCAAAACACCCAAATAATATTTGTCACTATATCTTTAATGATTAAATTGGTCTTCATAATATGAACAGGAAAATATTTTCCTGTTCATATTATGAAGACAAATATTTATAAACAATTCTTTATAAGTAAAACTATTGTGTATTTAAGTACTTTTTGGTGATAAGATTGGAGTTGGCAAAAATACTTTTATTTTATTTTAAGATGCCCTCGAGTTTTCTGCCACATAAAAGATTTCTTACTTCCATTGCCATCTGCTTTGAAAATAGATTGCTTGTCAATAAAAATGTAAATTCGCCGCTTCAGCTCTCGGCTAATTCATTTCCCAATGGAAAATCCGGGAGCGAGTCACCGGAGATCGATCGACCGTTCATTTCACTGATTTTTTTTTCTTTTTCACATTTCATATTGACGAGATGTCCAGTTACTTTGCATACAACGTTTGACTATGACAACATGAGAACGAACTCGGTCGTCCGCATGAAACGAACCCCATCGGCCCATTCTCGACTCAAACGACAAGGTCGCTCGCTTTTTGTACTGACTTCAGATATTAACGTCTTTTCCCGTGATTTATAGAGGTCCTTTCCCATGAAAGAGATGAAGGGCTTTCTGGGGACTCGACATGAATTTTAATATGGCTTTGCGATAACAACTATTGTGTACAACTACCTCTTCAGCCTGCAGAATAGAGTTACATAATACTGAAATGTGTTTGTAATTTTTGTATACAAATATAAATTTGTATTCAATTTCATACCATGGTGGTATTATAAATAAAAAAAAACGAAACACGCAAATTTTATCCGAAACCTCGGGCTTGGGGCTCACACTCTAGCGGTGATACGCCTGACACCATAATCAAATAAGTACCTTTTACCGGGTCTTTTCCAAGGATACTGTAAAGTGATTCTTTGTCCTTTGTTTTACGGTTTGTATTAGGTTGATGTGATAACGTCTGACTGGCTTCCGCATAAAACGTATTTGTAGGAAGGACGACCCAGAAAATGGGTATAATATACTCACACTACCGCCGGCTTCCTCGCCTTATTCTCCCGGCTCGTCCCCCAGGAGTCTGCAGAAATTTATATAACAAGCTATCTCGTCCGGGCTCGGTTATTGTCGAGAAATACTGGCTCAAACATTATTTTTAATTAAAGACAAGTACTGTCCGCTAACGCTCTCGATCCGAACCACGATTTACCTCCCCATCAATTGAAGACTTTTTTATATTTTTGTAGAGACCACCGAGTTAGAAGAACGTAGCTTAAATTACAGTATTGTCTACCTGGAACAAGTGAAATAATAGGCGGTATTTAATTTAAATGGTTTTGTAGATTACAATACTGAAATGAATACCAGTCGACAAATTAGCCGCTCTCGTACTTAGTTGCAAACAATTTCTTGTTTTTGTGTAAAACAATTACACAAATATAAAATTGTTCCAATGAAAATCTCATTATGCCTATTCAGATAATCTGTTGCCCAATGAAAAAAGATCCTTAAAATATGATCTTTTAAACAATTTCTTATTCAATCACGTAATACGAGTGGAGGGTGGTCACCCCGCCCGTCGTCCGATATTCGTGTCGGGGACGACGCGACGTAGCTACCACTACTACGAGTTTTATTATTACCCGACGAATGCTAGGAAGAGTTATGTTTTTTATGTTATCTCTATTTCTAGATGATTGATGAGGATTTACGATAAAAAATAGTTAACAATTACCAGAAGCATTTGCAGCATTTATGGCTTGGTTTGATATTGCTTCGATTTTTGAAAAGTAATGAAGTTTACTGATTCCCACCACATCTCTTTATTCTATGTATACCTTTGAATGTAAATAATAAGACTCACCAGCATCCACCGAGCCTTTTCCCAAGTTGGGGTCGGCTTTCCAGTCCAACTGCGATGCGGCTGAACTTCGATATTTTCCGTGGAACATCTGCTGGTGCTGCTGGTGGATGAGAGCTTCGATATAGCCCATTGTTGATACCGAAGCTTTGTAGTTAGACCAGTCGGAATTTGTTTTACGCCTCCAAATACCGTAAGAACTCCCGTTCATAAGTATCACAGCCGGACCCGACTGCTTAACGTGCTCTCCGAGGCACGGAGCATCCCTCTGTGCCTCTTAAGAAATGGTCTGTTGAAATGGATGTTGCTTAACCTGTGCAATGTGTGCAAAAAAGATGACCACGAAGCCCAGAAAACAATATACGGTATTTTACAAACATTGTAGTTGACGTCACGGTGTTCAAGTCACGTCAAGGTGTTCCATCAACATCTCGGTTATTCTCAAAGGCGAGGCAGCCGGCAAGACTGTGATATAGCATTACAGATGCATAAACAACTATATGTTTTATGATTTATATTACACAAATACCTCGAGTACCTGTCACAACTAGAATCAGACATAATAGGGTTATAGAAATTAATCACAATGGTTGTCATTGACTGGTCATGATGACAAAAAATGATATATTGCTTACCGTTGGTTAATTAGAAATGTTAATCTTAAAAACTATTAATCAAATACTGTTACAGTATGGTTATGGTAACATTGGTCAACATCCGGGTAACATTGGTCAACATCCGGGTAACGGATAATCAAGTGAACAGTATGTTTTATGGAGCAACTTTATATTAATCTAACGGGCATAATTATAACGTATAATACAATTTTCTTTTAATAATACGCTAGAAGCAAAAATAAAACAAATTTATAAAAAATAGACATTATAGTTCTATGGGATTCAGAATGTTTAATTTCTTTGTTTGTTTTCATGCATTTAAAATACCGAACTCTTCCATTTCGTCGCCAACTAGTAATGCTCTTTTTTACTTATTTTTTCTGCATGTGTAAATAAATTTATTTAAAAATATAAAAATTATGTGTACAATTTTAATAAACGGAATAATAATAAAGGACCTCACCGCTTTAAAATTGTAAATTTTGTAAGAAGATATGTATAACTAGCCGACACACGTGGCTTCGCCCGCGTGACTCTATCCATTGGTGAAAACGAGTTAAAAATCCGTTGCGTAGTTTTAAAGATCTAAGCATACATAGGTATGGAAGCGACTTTGTTTTATTTTATGTTATGATGTATAATTATAATTCCTGTTGTAAAAAAAGCTCTGAATAACCAAAAATTATAATTCTGAAAGTATCGTAATAGTTGCTCAGACGCCACTTGCCACACCTAGTTCATAAACGGCTAGTTCCGGTTACTGCACTTTAAAACTTCTTATTGTAAATTATTTAATAGACATTATAGAGCTAATATACGAGTAGATTCATAATTCCGAGGTAATATCGACTTCTAACTTGTAACTATATTAGTACTATACTAACTAAATCATAACAAACAATGGTAGAGGCTTTAACGACACCCCGCTAGAACATGACGTCATCCGTAGTCTAGCCTATAGGTATTCACAACATGATGAATTATAATAGCTATGACCTACAAATGTTCCGTAGATTGATTATCGACTAATAACATTGATTGGTAGCCCAAGTTGTGTAAGACAATTAGTTTGAGACATAACAGATTACTAAAGCCTAGTTTACACAGTGCGAGCTGCTGACCAGACAGTAGACAGCTACCCGGCTTGTCTAGTCGTACGCCAGTAGCTCGGCTCGCCTTTGCTGTCTACACGACACTTGACTAGTAGCTGCTGTCCAGTCTTGCGAGTTGCCGCGATGTCGAGTTGGTTCCGCTCACGACGACTGTCGCGCTCGCACTGGCGAACTACTGCCGAACGCGTCTATACGATGCCAGAGACGGCCGAGCTGCTGTCATACGAGTTGCTGGCGGGCGAGCATACGAATGAAAACAAAAAATGTTGAAGTAACTCTGATGCGAGCTACTGTCCGCAGCTACTCGCACATACGAGTTACTCGTAAGTGACGTCCAAACAGTACGAGTTACTGCAGTGCAGCTACTCGGCAGGCTGACTCGTACGATAGCTCGCTACACAGTGCGAGCTATCGTACGAGTCAGCCTGCCGAGTAGCTGCTAACTGCTAACTAGGCTTAGTCATTCAATCATCATTGCATCTTAAGACTTCACAGGTTTTATAAAGCAAATCACACACATATAAGCCGCTCACGATGACAGTGGGATGGAATCTTGTAACAATAACCGCTTCGTGACGTCATCAATCGCTAAAAAGTATGGATAACTTTTTCAATGTCATCGTGCGCGACTTATACAAAATCACATCTTTATCTTCGAAGGGTTAGTCAGAGACGTTCATTACGCCCACATTTCACCAGTCACTGTAAGTTACACGTAATGGAAGTAGAGCCTACAGCCGTTTCCGGACACTGGAAGCATTCTTGGTAGAGCCTTGTTCGACTACGCCCGTACGTAGACTTGAGCCCTGGAGATGTTGATCGCTAGCTCAGTAGGTAATAATTAGACGGAGGGCAGCCATGCCCTCTGACTTCGTGACCGTGAACTATGCATATCTATGTCGTTGTTTACATGTTAATTCCCGTGTAAAAAGTAAAATATAGATTTTGAAACGTGAAAGCTTAAAATTTAATAAAGAAATTTTAGCAAAAACAAGACTTCAAACTACCACAATAGGACCAAATTAATTATAGAAATGAGACCAAATTAAAATGGGACCACACAGAAAGCAGGGCCAGTCGAAAATTATGAGGTACAGTCAGCTACAAAAGTAGATGAACACATTCAATTTTCCGGAACATCTCAACACTAAAATATTCCATAAGCAGGTGTCGTGACAAGAGGAGAAAATAATCGTGTCATTAGTAGTCTACAATAAACAGTTAACAACAATTTTTGCATAAGTCACTGAAAATTAATAGCGACCAGCGAAATTGAATGTGTTCATCAACTTTTGTATCTGACTGTACGTAGGTACGAAAGGAAAAGTGCAGTCGAATTGAGAACCTCCTCCCTTTTCTGATATATTTTTAAATACTGGAGTTATCAATTATATACTAAACTTTTAGATAGGTTCTCATTTTCAGTTTACAGTAAGTAAGTTGCTATGTATGTATGTAGAACTCTACTAAGGTATTTGGAACTCAAACAAGGCTTCAAAATTTGCTTCTATAATGCATTTTTACGCAGTTGTTCACACAATAAAGTTCATACTCTTAAATAGATTAAGCCACTCAAAGATCAAAAGGTAATAATCACAAATTTTTGTATTCAATAACTCGAAAGACAAGCAAAAGAGTTTTAAATATTGTAGGTATATACAATTTAATTGCTTTCTGTCTATTTTCAATAGATACTAAGAGATTTTTTCGCTGCAGCCAATAAGCTGGGTGCCCTTTCTCGACCTGCAGACGTTCTAAGAACGAAATGTCATACAGATTATCGACTGACTGCGACCCTACTGCGTGTGGAGAATGTTAAATAATTAGGTAACATTTGTTTTTGTTTATATCATTAATATTAATGAAATTATTTTAAAAGAAATGTAAGCAACAGTTATTGAGAGACAAGCTAAATTAAATATAAAAGGACTTACACCTACCTGGTTGCATTACATGTGTCTCATGGTCTCAATGTCACCCCTCTTAAGACTGGCCTGGCTAGATGTTGTTTAACCTTTGAAAAGTTTTAATCTAGTCGGTTACCCTTGGCCACCAGCCTTACTTAGGCTCTCATCATGGGGCGGGGCCCCAAGTGATTAGATACTACGTCCTCGTCGTCCGCCCTGGACCCCAACTTGACCACGGTAACGCAGTGGCAAGTTGGGTGACCGAACGTATTTAGTCTGAACTTGTGATTGGCCAAATTTTTTGCGATTTTCCTGCTATGGATAACATCGAAGATACCTCCGGTCCCGACACTGCCCTTTCACGGGCAGTGTCAACCGACGACATTGCGCACTCAAACTTGATACTGATGCCTATGGATTTGGGGGCTCGCACCGCGCCGCCTAGTTGCAGCGCGATGTCGACGCCCCAAGGAACTGATGCTGCTGGGACTGACGATGGGTCAGCTCCCAGCAGTGTGAAGAAGAAGGGCCGCTCTTCTGGGACGAAGAAGAGGACCCTCGAGGAGAAGGGGGGGCCGCCGCGCGACCGTAGCACCAGCTGCTCCGGGTGGGGGTCCCTCCTCTCCAGTGATTCGGAGGAGGAGGTGCCGGTGAAGACGGTGCGTACGCGTCTAGACGCGTACAGAAGGCGGCCGCCAACTCCTCCTCCGTCCTCGGTCCAACTGTCCCAGCGAAGTCGCCGGGAAATCGGTGGGCCGCCCGCGCGGGAGCTTATGAGCGTTTTTGCCCGCATGAACGCGGCCATGCGGGGCAACAGGAACGTGGCGGGGAGGAAGAAGATTGTGGCTTCACTGGTGGATGAAGCCCAATCTTCCCTCAACAAGCTCCTCGCGCGGAGCGTCACCAAGGAGGAGGCGAGGCTCCGGAAGCAGGTGACGAGCCTGGAGGCGGAGCTCGCTGCTTCCAGGAAGCAGATGGATGACCTGTGGCGGGAGGTCGCTGACTTGACCAAGGTGGTCAAGGCGCCTCCCGGTCCCATGCTGCCGCCTCCTCCTCCGACGGCTGGACCAGCGCCGAAGACGGCGCCACCCACGGCGCCCACCACGGCGCCCACCAAGGCGCCCGCCACGGCGCCAACCACGGCGTCCACCAAGGCGCCCACCAAGGCGCCCACTAAGGCGCCCACCATTGCGCCCACCACGGCGCCCAACACGGCGCCCGGATCGCCGCCACAGCCTGTGCCGACTATGGTACAGGTCCTGACGGCGATCGAGAGGCGCCTCGCCGTCCTGGAGGACCGGGCGTACCGCCCTCCGCTAGCACGTCCCGCGTTCTCATACGCGGCGGCTGTTGGCGGTTCTCCCGCTCCAGGACCAAGCGGCACACCCGCTGTCCACCGCCCCGCTCCGCCCCAGTCCGCTCCAGCGTACCGGTTGCCGGCCGAGACCGCGGCCCAGGCGCGGAAGGCGAAGGGGCGCGGCAAGAAGAGCGGCACCCCTGCCGCCTCCTCTTCCTCTAACGCTCCCGCTGCTCCTTTACATCCCTCCGGACGGGAGGGATGGGAGGTAGTGGGGGCCAAGAAGAGGAAGACGAAGGCCGCCAAGAAAGCGGCCAAGAAAGTGGCCAAAGCCGCCGCGGCGAAGGCGCCGAAGAGGCCCCGCGCTCCTCGCTCCACAGCCGTCGTCCTTACGGTGACGACGGAGGGTGTGGAGAGGGGTGTGGGGTACGCTGATGTCCTGAGGACCGTGAAGTCCTCAGTCAACCTCTCAGCCCTCGATATCCAGGGGGGTCTCCGGTGCAAGACGACACGCACCGGGGCTCGCCTCCTTGAGGTCTCCGGCGCCTCCAGCGGCCCTAAAGCTGACGCCCTAGCAGCGCAGCTTAGGGACGCGCTGGACGCAGAAGCCGTCCGCGTCACCAGGCCCACCAAATGCGCTGCATTGCGCATCACGGGTCTGGATGACGCGGCCACGACGGAGGAAGTAATCTCCGCCGTCGTGGAGGCGGGCGGCTGCCCCCGTGACCAGGTGAAGGCTGGAGACATCTCCTTCGGCACCACTGGTCATGGGATGACAGTCGTCCAGTGCCCCGTCGCGGCGGCACTGAAAGTGACGGACGGACGAAGCCTCCTCGTAGGGGGCTTCCTAAAGGCGCAGGTGCACCTCCTTCGTGCCCGGGAAACTAGATGTTTCCGGTGCATGGTGGTGGGGCACGTCGGAGTGCAGTGCACAGCGGAAGTCACCGTGGGCGATCGATGCTTCCGCTGCAGCCGGCCCGGTCACAAGGCAAGTGCCTGTGATGCCCCGCCTCGCTGCTTTAGATGCGAGGCGGAGGGCAAAACTGCGGACCACCGGGTCGGCAGCACAACCTGCGCCGCCTCGAGGCCAAAGCCTCGTCCGTCCGCTGAGAGCGGTGGGGGTGCCGCTACTGCACGGCCAGATGTTTCTCGGCGGGATGCTGATATGGACGTCCATTAATGTCTGACGCCCATATCCGCATCCTGCAAGTGAATTTGAACCGCTGCCGCGCTGCTCAGGATCTTCTGTACCAGAGCATCCGGCAGTGGTCCATAAACTTGGCCGTGGTCGCCGAGCCGTACTACGTCCACCCGGGAAGCCCGGTGGACGAGGACGGCTCGGCCTGTTTTATCTTCGGGGGGTCCGCCGCAGACAACTCGCGCCTTGCTATCATTGCAAGGGGCCGCGGGTGTGTTGCGGCGGAATATGATGGGTTGGCAGTCGTGGCCACCTACATCTCGCCGACACTGGACGAGACTCAGTTTGAGCTATGGCTCACTGAGCTCGAAGTCGTCTTCGCTGCGTGCCGTCCTCGCCCTGTCCTGCTCCTGGGAGACTTCAACGCCTGGAGTGAGGCGTGGGGCTCCCGGGAAACCAGGGACAAGGGGAGGCTTCTTGAGGACTGGACCAGAACACGTGGTCTGGAGGTCCTCAACCGGGGGAATGTCGCCACCTTCTGGCGGCGGGGGACCAGCTCGGTCGTGGACGTATCGTTCGCGACCTCTGCCCTCGCCGCCCGTATTACTGGCTGGCACGTGGAGGAGGGTGAGGAGACGCACTCGGACCATCGGTACATCCGATTCGATGTCGTCCCCCCACCTGACCTCCCACAGCCGGTAGAAAATCCCCCGGATCCGCGTTGGGCACTTCACCATCTGGATCGGGAGGCTCTCCTGGAGGCATCCATCGTGCAGGCCTGGATTCCGGCACCGGACCGGCCTGCCGATGTGGATGCCGAGGCGGAGTGGTTCAGGAGAGCCATGTCGCAAATCTGTGATGCGGCGATGCCTAGGGTTACACCCAGACCGGCAAGGAAGCAGGTGTGCTGGTGGTCGCCGGAGATTGCACAGCTGCGCGCAGCATGCATCTCCGCCCGCCGCCAGTACACCAGGTTTCGCCGGAGGCATCGCCGCCCAGACGACGCGGCAACCCGAGAGGCGGAGCTTTATCAGGCTTACAGGGAGGCTAAAGGTAATCTCCAGGAGACAATAAAGCGGGCCAAGACGGCGGCCCGCGAGGAGCTCCTGGAGACCCTGCAGCAGAACCCATGGGGGCGCCCGTACCTACAGGTCAGGGAGAAACTCCGACCTAGGGCGCCCCCACTGACCCAGAGTCTCCAGCCGCAGCAGCTGGAGCGGGTCATGGGCTCCCTGTTTCCGACGAGCGCGGAGGAGCACGTCCCTCCGCGCATGGCTCCGTCTCTGCCCGACGCGGATAGCATCAGTGAAGACGACGTACCCGAAGTCAGGGTGGGGGAGCTAGGTGCGGCAGTGCTCCGGCTTAAACGCCGGAAAATCACTGCCCCCGGACCCGACGGCATTCCTGGCCGTGCATGGGTCCTGGCCCTCGGAGAACTCGGGCCTCGACTGATGGGGCTCTTTAGCGCATGCCTCGAAAGGGGCCAGTTTCCCAAGGTGTGGAGGACGGGGAAACTGGTCCTGATTCGTAAGGCGGGGCGGCCGGTGGACTCACCGTCCGGATACCGGCCGATCGTGTTGCTCGACGAGGTGTGTAAGCTCTTTGAGCGAATTATCGCGGAACGCCTCGTCGAGCATCTCTCGACGGTGGGGCCAGACCTGGCGGACAACCAGTACGGTTTCCGTCGGGGACGCTCCACCGTGAGCGCGATCATGCGCGTCAAGAGCCTGACGGAGGAGGCAGTCTCACAGGGCAAGGTGGTGGTGGCGGTGTCTCTAGACATCGCCAACGCGTTCAACACCTTGCCATGGAGCTGCGTTAGGGAGGCGCTCGTGTATCACGAAACGCCTCTCTACCTCCGTCGTATTGTCGGGGCCTATCTCTCGGAGAGGGCCATAGCTTTCCCCAGCTGGCTCGGGCCAGCTCGGCGAGATGTGTCGTGCGGTGTTCCGCAGGGGTCGGTCCTGGGGCCGCTTCTGTGGAACATCGGCTACGACTGGGTGCTGCGGGGTGCGTTGCCTGAGGGCGTCGGCGTAACGTGCTACGCCGACGATACCCTCGTCACGGCGCGGGGTGCAACGTACCAGGAGGCAGCACTCAAGGTCACGACGGGTGTTGCTCAAGTCGTGGGTCGGATACGGCGGCTGGGACTGGAGGTGGCCTTGCACAAGTCCGAGGTTCTGTGTTTTCACAGACCTCGGAACGGTCCACCTGAAGGTTCCAGCATAAATGTGGGAGGCGTTAGCATCGGCATCAAGCCCTCGATGAAGTATCTAGGGATCGTACTTGATAGCCGATGGAACTTCGGACCACATTTCCGAAGTTTGGTCCCCAAGGTGACACAGGCATCGGTCGCGCTTTCGCGACTGATGCCCAACCTAAAGGGACCCAACGCTTCCTGCAGGAGACTGTACCTGGGGATCGTACGGAGTATGGCCCTATACGGGGCTCCCGTATGGGCGGCGCGGTTGACGGCCAACAACTCAACGCTCCTTAACAGACCGTTGAGGACCTTGGCCGTCAAAACAATAAGGGGCTACCGCACGATCTCCGGAGAGGCTGCATGTCTCCTAGCCGGGACCCCTCCATGGGACCTGGAAGCGAGAGCCCTTGCGTCATTGTTCCAATGGCGCAAGGAGGCGCTGGAGCGGGACCACAGGCCTGCGTCTCGAGAAATCGATGACCGGCGGTCCCAACTCCGCCAGGATCTCATGGAGTCATGGAGGGTGCGACTTGAGCAACCCAAGTGGGGTGCCACCATCATCGCGGCGGTGAGACCGATCATGGACGATTGGCTGCAGAGGCAGCATGGTGACCTCACGTATCGTGCGACGCAGATCGTTACCGGGCATGGATGCTTCGGTAGCTATCTGTTTCGCATCCATCGTGAGGTCACACCCCGGTGTCAACACTGCGAGGTTTCCGACGACGACACCGCACTCCACACGTTGGTGGAGTGCTCAGCGTGGGCGAGTCAGCGCCGGGACCTCGTAGTGGGTCTGGGCGTGGATACCCTCTCGCTGGAGACCATGCTTCAAGCCATGGTCTCCAGCGGGAGTAGGTGGAACGCGGCCGTGTCCTTCTGCGAGCAAGTCGTGCTCGCGAAGGAGGCGGCCGAGAGGGAGAGGGAGCGTGCCCTCCCCGCCGAGTTCCGTAGTCAGCGGCGAGGCCGCCGCAGACTCATCTACGCCCAAGACCATCGACCTCCATGATCGGGGCCTGAGGACGGTGGGATCGCCACCCGTCGTCCTTACAGAAGCAGGCTAGAAGGGTTGCGTGCTGCGGGGCCTTTGCCTCATAGCACGCAACCAGATTCACTCATTGACGCGGGATAAAACCCTACCCCAACGACGCGGGATTGTCATCCCGACCCAACCCCCCGCAGAGACCACAGAGGTGGTCAAAGTCCGCCGGGCGCCACTGGAAATACGTTCTGCTTGTAACCAGAGACGCCCGGCAACGGACGTTAAAGCGGCCGCGGCCTTGGTCGCGGAACTAAAAAAAAAAAAAAAAAAAAAAAAAAAAAGGCTCTCATCATAATCATGAATGATCTATAATCACATAGCATAAGTCCTTACTTTAAGACAAAATGGAGTTGTAGGTTCCTACTTGTATGTAATGTGTTTTAATTTTTTATTGGTCTCTGAATCCAAGAGGCCAAATATCCATTATATTATTCAATGAAGTAAGTTATAAATACTACTTTATTATACTAGCTTCTGGAAAGATATAATCAAAACCCTTTCTGGTAATAAACTAATATTATTAAAACATGCGTAAGTAACCAGTAACGTTATAGGCACGGCTCCTTCACAGATTAGCCCAGTTATTGTTCGTCCTCATATTAAAAGCTTTCAAATAAATTAAATAACGTTTCAGGTGTGCCTCTGGTGCTATGGAGTATTCAGTTATTGATATAGGTAGATCTAACAAGGTACTCGAGAATCGAAAAAATATTTTTGATGTTAATTTTACTATGATCAGATTTTCACAATAAGATTTCTGTTTGCTTATTTGATGCTATATACTCTTTGCATATGCTTAGAGGTACCTACTGGAAGTTCGTTGGCAACATTAAAAATTGGAAAATAAATTATAGTGACTTCTAATAATTGGGTAGTGTCTATTAGGTATCCCAATGTATCAGATGCCTATGTGGAAAGACCTTTAATCTACACATCTATTGGAAATTTTACGTAAATAACATTGACAGGAAAGGCGTAACATGTATGAGTCTGCGTAAAAAGGTCCCATTTCTTAGTTCTGGTATGTAAGTACTATTCTCTATTCTGTGGTACAGGTCGCTAGACGTAAGCGGAGCTTTGCATTTGTGTGAGTGACCACGTAAAGTAGAGTAAAATCTCTTTTTGTAGTTATGAATACAACACACGTGTGTGTAAATGAGGTCACATATACGTTCACGTACACTGCACTCACACAAATGTAAAGCTCCGCTTACGCCTCGCGACCTGTATGAGATTGTATATTAATCCTAGCACCCGTAACAAAAAGACTGTTAGTTGATTATACTATTAAAAATACACACTTGTATCATTGATGTCATAATTTCCTCTATGAAACAATACAACGTATACCTATATGTGTATTATACTGAAACATACGCTAAATACTGTGTGTAAATAAAGTTACAATTTGACTACACTACGTATTATGAATATTTATTCCGCTTCTATGCCTTTCAAGGTCTAAGATAGCAGGAAAAATAATCAGTTAAAGCGTTATTATTGGTTAACACAAATGATAAGGCAACGATAACGTTTGCTAGCTATTATGTTTTGTACGCATGCTTTTTATTGATTAAGAGTGGTTTATGGGTAACGTAAACGGTTTTTGTTGTTATGTAGAACAATTTAACAATCTAACATGATTGCTAATTATAGTACGGGAAAGATGTTAGTAATTAGTGTAAGAACCCGAATCTCGTAGAGCGTAGACGTAGTAGAAGAATCTGGTGCCTAGAGACAAAGCATGTCGTGTTTCCTTATATCTTCTCGTTCGAACTCCTGTACATACCTCTGCATTGTTATTAATAATTACCGACGTATGTAAATATTTTAATGTACAATAAGAAAATTAAAAAAAAGTAAGTCGTAAAAAATGCCTATTCTTTAATGCCAAATAAACCCTGTAAATTCAACAACTTCTTTGGCCCATAGTTATTGATTTTCTAAACAATTAAGGACTAAAAAAATATGCGGGTAAGTATATATGTAACTGACCTCAGCCTATCTCGGGGATAAAGGCGTGTTCAACTTGTGTAGGTATGTATTATATGACTTTCAGATCTCGCCCGCAATGCGTGTCGATATCAACGTCAAATCAGTTCGTAACTAGCACCGTTACCATAGCAACCAGCGGGCGGGCGGCCCGCGTGACATGAAGCGCATTTCATTATTGTAGAAAATTTGACATTGATATCGACACGTATTGCGGATGAGATCCGCACGCTGGTAGAAAATCGCTCTAATTATACACAATTTGCACTACGAATTTCAGGAACATGCTTAAATATCTGAACTTTTTAATTGGTGACGTACTCGTAGGACCTCCAAGTTTGGATCTTCGCAGAAATTATTCTCGGTTCGACCTCTAAACTTTTACTTTGCCTAATCTTAAAAAAATATTTAAATCTTAGTCTAAAAAGCTTTAATCCAAGACTTAAAAGAAAACTGTCAAATGGGCGATATGATAAAAAAAACATTAGGTAAGCATAACAGTTCCGTAATTATTATGTATAGAACATTACTTATATAAAAACCAAAGCGATACCGACTATTGGTAATTAAAAAAAATACAGCAAACAAAATTAAATATTTTTTCGTGTAAAATTACAAAATTAATTTCATGTACCTACACAATTAACACTAGCAGTACTAATTACAATAGTGTTCAGTAAAAATTAAGCAGGCTATAACTCATAAAACATGTAATGGTTACAAACATCTAATTACTTTTATTATGCACCATGCTGTGAAAACTATAAAGGCGTCAGTTTTCATAAAACAACAATGAATTATGATGACCTTTTACATTAAGTAGTTTCAGTGTAACAACTTAAACAATATCAGGATACTTAGGGGCCCCCATTCACATTTTTAACTTCTTACTTGGTGCCTACTTTTTATTGCATACAAAAATAGATATAAATATTTGAACACATTCCTTTAAAATGATGTATAATAGGCGGCCTTATCGCTAAAGAGCAATCTCTACCAGGTAACCTATGGAAAGAATATCATGAGAATTGATAGGGGTTGTGTACAATGTAATACATTGATGTATTAAACCTATCTACTACCTACCTACTGATAGACGGGCGAGCATAGGCCCCTGAAATCCCCCGAAGAGACCACGCGGGTGGCCAAAGTTCGCCGGGTGCCACTGGAAATACCTTCTGGAGGGGTCACCAGAGACGCCCGCAGAAATGGACATGGGAGCGGCTGCGTTCCGCGGAATGTTTGTACCCTATTACGTGGAAATTACAAAGACACGAAATATGGATGTGATGAACACCGCTGTCTACCCCTTTGGGGATAAAGGCGTTATAGTGTGTTGTATATATACTCGGACTGCAGAGATACTATTAAGTGGTAGGTTTGAATTACAGAGGCGTTATGAACTTTCTATAGTGCCTGGTAACGGCAATTAGGCTTACCCCCTTTTACGTGGGACCAAAAAATGACTGACAAAGATTGAGTGTGTAATGCACTGCTCTGCCTACTACTTTGGCGATTAAGGCGTAATGTATGTCTATCTGTGGTTTGTAGAGGAAATATCAGATTTAAAAACAAATTTACCTAAATAGTTCTCATTATAATGATGACTGCTTTGACATTTAACAGGAAAAAAATATCTAATTAGTAACGATAATTATGACCCATAGATAACAACCCAGTGCGAAGTTGTTATCGTTGTTAAAACAGCATCCTCAATACGTGATCTGAAATCATATTTTTATCAAATTGAGAGTGAGAAATGTACCACCTTAGTCTATATGTGTATATATGTATATGTACCCTGGTATAAGTGCCGACGTGTGTATGACCTAAACATACACAGTTAGCATAACTAGGTAATACATAGATAGATAGGTAGGTACATCTATAATTATTATGCTACTTAGTACTTACATAGGTAGCGCTTGAGAATGAGAATATGTCAGTAAGGGTGGGTGGGAAACCCCCAACTTCGCGACCATGGACGAGCGGCTGCAGCGCTGCTGCAAGCGGGTGACCTCACGTATCGTGTGACGCAGATCATTACCGGGCATGGATGTTTCGGTAAGTATCTGTTTCGCATCTATCGTAAGCTCACATCACAGTGTCGATACTGTGAGGCATCCGACAAAGATACCGCACTCCACAGGTTGGTGGAGTGCTCAGCGTGGGCGAGTCAGCGCCGGGACCTCGTAGTGGGTCTGGGCGTAGATACCCTCTCCCTGGAAACCATGCTTCAAGCCATGGTCTCCAGCGCGAGTAGATGGAACGCGGCCTTGTCCTTCTGCAAGCAAGTCGTGCTCGGGAAGGAAGTGTGAAGGAGAGTACCCTCCCCACTGAGTTCCGAAGTGTGCGGCGAGGGCGCCGCAAACTTATCTACGCCCAAGAACATCGACCTCCATGATCGGGGCCTGAGGACGGCGGGTTAGCCACCTGCCGTCCTTACAGAAGCAGGCTAGCCGCCGCCGGGCCTTCAGCCCCGCAGCATGCAACCAGATTCACTCACCGACGCGGGATCAAACCCAACCCCAACGACACGGGATCAAACCCGACCAAACATCAGCGCAGAGGCCACGAAGGTGGCAAAGTCCGTACGTAGGACGTAGAAGGGGACCACGCGCGCACGAAACTAAAAAAAAAGTGACTTTGTTACACTTAAATCACTTTAGTAAATTTTGGTAAGTATATTTACAATATTCATTGTGACGGCAGTCGCTTGACGGAAAATATTTAAGTGTACTGTAAAGCTGACCTCAACTGGATTACTGAGCCTTACTCCCAGTAAGGCTCAGTAATTGATGATCTATCAGCCGCTCCAGCAATCTACATATGAAGCTTTTGACAGGCAGGGCCACCTTGGACCTAGTGACACTCAGAAAGGAACAAAATACCAACACATTTCAGTAATGAGGTAAACATTAACACGTTCGTTAACGATTCATGTAGGTAATGTATGACTACGGACATGTTAAAGGTCAGAAGTCAACAACGAGGCGACTATCACTTTGACCTAAATAAACGGCGAGCATCAAGGTACCAATTCAATTCAATCCAATTACTCCCCATACATCAAACTAGTATGGCGCAACGACATGTTATGTGCTTCATAATATTGTACTACGCGTTAGTCATACAGAGAGTAGACAGAGGCAAATGAGTTTTAAATTGGTCCTTCCAGATTTATCTCAACATGTTCCTAGTTAGCCGCAGTAGACTCGTCCCCTATAACGTAGCACCCAGGAGATAACTGAAGAAAAGTGCCTTCGGGTTCAGGCGTGTTAATTTATAGGTATTAATTTGTATTGAGTCTCAGGTTCATTCCCGGGTCGTATCAAATATTTGTATGATCCACAAATATTTGTATCGGAGTTTGGGTATTTTCTATGTATATTTAGCATATGTGTATCGGAGTATGTTTAGAGAAGTTAAACTTGACACAAAACCCTATAGTAACACTATAAATTCCCCCCCTCTTTGAGGGCGGCCTATGCCCAGCAGTTGGTGTCAAATAGGTTGTCATGATTGTTTTAATTAGTATTGTTGGTTAAAACTTAAAATAGAGGTAAGTGTATGAAGCAAGAATATCCTACTATCAGAAGGGAATATGAGGTTTTATTTCATAAAAGAAATGCAAAAAGAATACATAATAAATTTATTAATCTAATAAACATTTTCACTTATTAATTAATAACAAATAGTTGATTGTTAATTATTCATAGATTCTAATAATACAATACAGACGAGTACAAACAGTTCAGTAAAATTCCAGACTTTAATAATTAAAGTGGAGGTAAAACAAAGGCTTCAATAAAACTTCGACGACTTAACAAAGATGTGGGGGGATGAGATACATGAGCTTTGGAATTTAAAAATTGTACTGTTTGTAAGTAAGGTATTATAATAGTCCATGTTCTATAACATAGTCTGTACTTAATTTTTTTTTACAATTTTCTTTCCTAACGAACGGGTCTATTTATTTGTTTTTTTTTTAATATCAAAAAAATGCGTTTTAACTTCGAATATTAGTTACGATTCTTTGTCTTATCGGCTTTTTGGCTCGGACCCCAAAGATCTTCGCGAGACCACTATGCACGCTACATGCTATGCTGGATGTGAGTTCTCGTTGTCACGGAAAGACCTACCTCTTTTCATGACAACTAGAACCCACTTCTGAATCTGCTTTCATTTGGAACCGGTGGAAGTTCATGTTCGCTTACGGTATTGCCCAAACATTAGTAAAAACGGCGGTGATGGGTAAAATATTTGTACGTGTAAATAAAGCGAACGTGTAATAATCCATGAAATCAAAAAATTGCTAAACAAATACTTAATACCTTGACATAGAACAGTAGCATTCATACACACGCTACTATTTCACGTGTAAGGCTAAATCGGTATCTCCCGTCACTGTTGTTGATACATCCACGAATTTACGAAAACAGTAGGTTTTACAAACTCACAGACCCGACATCTTCAAAATGTATAGTCATATTTGTCGTATTTATTTTAATAAATTTGAATTTATTGAACTCAATGTTTTTAATCTGATATAAGTGTCAAATATGTAGTCAAGTTGTAAATCTAAAAAACCAAGGTAATATATTAAAGTCAACAGTTTATTAATTTACATAATATTAATGATTCTAAATGTCAAGATAATTAATTTATGACTGGTAGTATCGAGTATACCTACATATAAAATAATACTTTGTCACTGCTCTTTAGCAAAGATGATTCCAGTTAGAGCTTGTAATATTAAAATCGCACTGTTCCTTCGTATACGACATATGCCATGCGGTGCGGCGGCGTGGGACACAGCGACACACTGGAACGATGTCTGACGTATACGTTATCTTACGCGCTATGACGCTTTAAACGTGTGTGACAGTGTCGTACGAGTGGGATAGCATGGGAACTGGCAACACGCGACTCTGGCGCGGTGACGCGTAAGACAGCATGGTGCATGGCCAGTGTGTTTGTTGTTTTATTCAGAATATTACTGGTTCTGCATATTTCAAACACTTGTATCAAAACGGTTTCTAATGACAATACGGTCTATTGGAACTAACAATACTACTGGTAAAATGTGGGCCTCTGCCCGTCTTCCTGGAGGATTTAGGCGTGATTAGGTATTGTATGTCGTTTCAAAATGTTACTCCAAGGCAAGATGACTAGTCTATACATGTATAGGTCTATAATACTTGCAAGGACGGGTTTGTTTCAAATATTCATACTGAGATCGATATGAGTAGCTACGACTCTATGCGCCAGCTTGGGACCCGAGGCCGCGAGGTCGAGCTACACTAATCAAAACGTAATTTCAAGCTAATATTGTATTCGGGCCAATATAAGTTGGCACTTACAAATGTTTAAGGTTAACTTAATGAATTTGTTTCGAATGCGGTTTGTTGGCTTTTGAGTGACAGTGTGAATAGGATATTTTATGAAAGTATGTGAAGGTTATTCAAATGTTTTGTACTTTGTTGTTTAAGTAGCTCATAACTGCGTAATCATGTATCATTAGTAAAAATGACCTCAAATAAACTTGGATTTTCAGAGTGACGACTATGGCTACAACTATAAGTATTAAGACGTCGACATCAGTATATTAATAATTCATAAAAAATCAGCAGATTCTGGTACAAATATGTGTGGATAATATTTAAACATGGGTTAGAAATAACTGGACTTTTCTCACGTGATTGGGTTACTTGTTAAGAATAAAAAATTCTGGATAAGGGTAGATTTTGTATTGAGTAAAATCTCCAACATCCAATCTATTAAGTTTATATATCTATATAGTATTGAGATCACGAAAGCACTTAACATCAATGATTGCTACATTAGAGGATTTCATTCTTCTCGTGTACGAAGTGTCTAGACAAGACGTACCTTTTAAGAGCTAGGTATATGCGTTCCATTTTGTGTCTCTCCCTACCTGCGAATGTGTTCTAATGATATTTTAGATAAAATAAAAGATAAAAAGACAAGTAAAAGACTTATTTATTTTTGCCAATATAAATACACGTGGGTAGAATTTAATTAATTTGAAATCGCACACACACACACGCATGAAGGGGTAGGTTTCTACCTAGGTGCATTACATACCCACAGTTTGCCAATATTTTAGTCCCACGCATTAGGGGGCAAGCCTATTGCCATCACTAGGCACACATGTAATGGGTTAAGTATGTCCAAATAGTCGCATAAATTAAAAAAAAGAAACAGCAATATTGTAACTAAAAAAAATGAAACCTTGCGATGAAATGTTGATGAAAGGCAACAAAATCTTACGTGCCAGCCGCTATGGTACAGCCAATTAAAGAGCTGAGCGTTTCGGACTATGGATTTGAAATCGATAAATAATAAATTCTTCTAAGTTGTGAATGCACAAAACCAGACGAGGTAGAAAACGCGCCGAATCAAACCTCTTCCACAAATTTAACTTATGGGTGTGGTTCGGTCTCAGCTCTCGTGCCCTAATGCTTGTTGGTACTTTGCATGAGAAATTTGGTGACTTCACAGTAGGTCCAATGTGGTAGAATATATGCCAATTATAAGCCTCCACATATAGTTACATACAACACAATTACCTTACATAAATACAATGATATGAAAATTATACATTACTTAGATTAAATCACACGTCTTTTACTTACTAGTAGTTATACAAATTAAATGGACTATGAACTACCACATTTTCAGGTCATCTCATGCTAAAGATACTCGTTAAGTAAAAACCTTCCCCCACCCCGCACACAGCAATTAAGTAAACCCCACAGCTTGGGAATTTGTTATTAACTGCCTCAACCCAAGAAAAAGTAAACAAAGACAAAACTCCGGACGCGTTGACCTCGTTTCCCGTAAATAGACACATAAACAATTCAATAAGTTTTTTATAATTTAAAAGAAAAACCTACTAACGGATTACACTAAAGTAAAAACAAATTCACATTTAATTGTCTACGAGTGAAAATTTAACCTTAAATTCCTTGAAACATAGGTGTGAGGAAACGAAAACGAACAAACGAAAAAAAATATACTTGTGATATTTTCCATCTTCTACCTCCATAATAATATCAGGAGAACATTAAGCGAGGAAAGGTAAGCCTCCAGTGTTGCAGTCGGGACCGTAGGCTGGCGCCTCTCGCTTCCAGAATTAATAACTTTCTCGTCCCCCGCAGACACCCACCCCTACCAGGGGTGAACTCACACCAACGTCGCTACCAACGGCAGCTATCTCGATTAATACAATATCGCTAACATCACAGTTCTAGTGGCGCTACTAAATGCTCTTTTGACACGCTGGGCTCACGACTTAGTGGTTGGTTTTCGAAATGTTCTTTTCTGAAACTTTCACTATTCTAACAGTTATTTATGTTTAAATGTAGGTAAACTATTTACAGAGGAATTAGTTGTTTTAGATACACATCCGTATTTCTTTGTCTTTTCACCAGCCAGTCACATATTTGTTCATTAGGTTATTGAGTTCCTACTACCGTTTCCCCATACTTGGCAGGTGTGATAGCAGGTACATCGCATCCAGGCGATCCGCCCTCTTGATACTAACACACAGAATTATATAATATTCTAAAAAGATCAAATAATTATAGTAGGGTAATCGACTACAAACGACAAAACCTTACTCAATATCCATAAAATACAAGTGAAAAAATAATCGTAATGTATTCGCCTAATTCATAGACCCCATATCAATTTCATTAGAAGAAATCGCAACATTAATCGAATAACAACATTATGTGGGTTGTTTATCGAGTACTCGTCGTAGTAGGGGCAAGGGGTGCTCTGTCCCACTCTAGCGGCCGGAAAGCCTTCGGAAGTTTCAGGAGTGTTTCGGTTTGCCTCTTTGACTCTGTTTGGGTGTGTAATGATTTGGCCTGCGTGTAATTTGCTGAAAAAATGTCGTCGCCCGTCTTGCATTCAGGGAGTCTCGTTACATGTTCATGATCCGCCTACGTTCTGATTATTGCTATGATTACCAGTTTGTTATGTGATTTCATGCGAAATTATGTACGCAATACCATTGAGGGAGGCTTTTATAACTCCTAGTTTATGATTATACTTTATGCTCAAATGTGGGTTTGGATGTGAATAAGATTTTTTTTATTGAACCACAAGAATTTAATTGACTTTCTCTTTTAATACAACTCTCTGTTGACTTCGCATAACATGAGTTTATGCAGAGAGATAAAATATATAAATCATTTTATTTACGTTTAGACTCTAACCGCTTGGACTTGATACACTTATACCTACAGATAACTTGAATATATAGAACGAAAAGAGAATAGTTCGGTAGGTAGAAAAGAGAACGGGTAAACTAAACTATGCAGGTGGAGATGCAGGTTCTAGTTTAATTAATATATAATACTTATAACTTTATGCAGAAAGCTCTCGAGAGCGAAAACAGAGAAATTATTGCTTTCTTGTGAACGTAGAAGCAGTTGTTACTACCATGTGCACCTTTATTTTTAATTCCGGGCGTCTCTGGTGCATACACCAGAAGGTATTTCCAGTGGCGCCCGGCGGCCCGCGTCGTTGGGGTAGGGTTTTATCCCGCGTCGGTGAGTGAATCTGATTGCCTTCTAGGCTACTCCTGTAAGGACGGCGGGTGACTATCCCGCCGTCCTCAGGCGCCCACCATGGGCACCTTATACTGGAAGGAGCATAGCCTATTTGCTATCCCATGAAAAGGATCCTATTACAAGCGAGAACATACAGCATTAGTGTAAAAGGTAACACAATTCAATATGCAAAATTGAAACACTTCGTAATTAATTCGGTTGTAATAATGAAACTCAATAAGTTACACAGTTCTGTTGTACAACGTCTGTGAAAAACTTTGTTGTTACATTCAAGTAAGTCCCCGGCCCACCCCGCGACGAGGTACGGTTGCCCCTCACCCTAATAAATCTACCCCGAAGGTTTGCCACTTGCGTCCAATATTTGGAAGCGTTGGATCAATGCTTTCTACATAGTTATTTTAGGGTAGGCACTGATCTTGCTACTAAAGTATTTTGATACAGTGGCTAAGTACGTATGTTTGTTTTCTTAAGTTCTAGACATTACTGTTTGTTTAGTATCAAAAAAATTATACAAAACCACGTCGTTATCCTCGAAGGGGTAGACAGAGGCGTTTAATACGTTTACATATCCCCAGTTACTTTGTTGGTTCAATCCATACATGTGGCTGTGTGTAATTTAGAATTACCAGCTTTTTATTTAATGCATACGATAGTTAGTATACACGATAATGAAGTGAAAAATGCAATTTTTAAAATTTTTGTCTGTATGTCTGTTTGTTTCCGTTAATCTCTGTAACGGCTAGGCCAATTTTAATGGGACTTTCACTGGCAGATAGCAGTTGTAATAAGGTGTAATATAGGCACTTTTATCCCGGGACTGTGTGAATTGAAAACAATAAAACTATTTCATGCGGGGGAAGCCACGGGCGTACGCTAGTGTATAATAATTATATACCGTTTCGGGCACTTTGGATTATATTTGCAAGAGCCGTCTGTCGACAGGTGGGTATTATTTGGAAAGAGATGTTTATATGATTTAGCACTGTAATGCCTTGACTTTTTTAAATTGTGTTGAGCAAAAAATACCATGTTTCGGTTTTTTATAGATGCACACTTTGATGTTTTATCAATAAAGAGTAAAACGTACCTACCTTATTGTTGTATGATATTTTTTTGGTTTAAATTAAAAATAGATATTTTTGGACATGTTTACACAACGTCATCTAGCCCAAACTAAGCTATAAGTTTGTCCTTTGGGCTAGATGACAACTGATAAACATACAGATATATTTCTAAGTACATAGATAATTTACTTGAAATCCCACAAACTCCGAAACAAACATTTTATTTTATTCGACCCGGGATAGAATCCGAGACCTCGGAGTCGAAAGCCGATGCACTACTGGCCACGCTACCGAAGCAGTGTGTTAGAAATAAAGAATTTACGTAGGTACTTACGTCATTGTTATTAAATATTGTAATCCCAATGATTGACGGTGGTAGAGCGACTGAGTTATATTGATTGCTATGAGGTTGACTGATGTATGTATGAACGTTATTGGCTTAATAACTGGAATAATACCATTGGCAAGCACTAAAGACAAATTGTACTATTTCATTAATTTAGAAGCCAGTGGAATAGTACAAGTGACTTCAGTTAATGTAAAATAATAAAATATGAGATATTACTACAAGTTTATTCGAAAAAAAAACAATTTTTATTTATAATTCTAAATGTATTCAATACCTTAGTGAAAATTAATACAATTTTACAAAACGTTCAATGCACCTATCACGTGATATCACTCGATCGAATTCGTACTAAGTTTGGGTGGGCCCTTAGTGTTTGAATAGACTTTAAATATGTAATAACCTTGACATTGATGAATTTTATGTAAAGAAGATATAGCAAGTAAAAAAACCAAGTGCGGTTTGGGAGTAGATTTCGTGTTTCAAACAATATTCTATGTGTTTAGTTATGTTTATGCTGAGATTGAGACTAACTTAAGACGCCTTTGAACGATTATTAATTGAGCGAAGCAAGCCGAAGGCGAGTGGAGCTCTCAACGGGTGACTCAAATTATTTTTCAAACGATTTATGTTAAATTATTTCTCGGCGAATACTCGGCCGATTTCAGATTTTCTTGCACTCATCAATAGCTTACAGAATTACCCAGGTTATTACGATGCCAGAATTTTGAATTTAAACTCGCTTCGCTCAAATATATGCTGCAGCGTAACGGTACGTTTCGCGACTGCGGCGACCTAGTATGCTATTGTAATCGTCGGCATATAACATATTATACAGCTGTTCCTTTATAAAAAGAAAGCTATGACTATGTATGACTATGACTTTTGTATATTCTTCTTTCGAATAGGCACTTTCTGTTAAGAGATTCAACTCCTGTTTCTTCAAAGAGGCTTGCTTCTTGGAAGAAACAGGAGTTGAGTCTCTTACTCAGAAGCGTATGCACTACTTACACCTGAGGATGATTTATTTTGAATAGCATTCGTAACGTAGATTTAAATGTCAGATGCACCAAAACCATTTTTCTTAAACATATTCAGTCTGTAATACATACCCGTGTACCAAGACCTTTCTTACATTTATACACCGTGAAAGTATCACCGTTTCGACCTCTGGTTAGCACTAGGAAGATTTTTTAAGGAAGTGAGCTACCATGAGTTCTCATTTGATGTTTAATAAATTTTAAAATTATTGTAAAAAAATGTGTTTGTTTTTCAAAGTAAGTAATACTTCCAGTCGGTTATGTTATAGAAACTGAGTCCAAAATATTTTTTGTAAACGGTGGTACTTCACGGTGTATAAATATAAGAAAACAATAAAACCTTTAGGTACGGGTAAGCTAAGAAACAAAGGGCTTTTAAAGCTAGTGAGTTGTAATCAAGCTTCTTTTGTAGACTGTACTCTTTCTTTTTAATTTCAGCGCAACGTAGCGTTGAGATCTTTAAGGTTTTTGTAAACCATACCAATCTACGTTTGTATTTACTTACAAAAAGTTGTTAAAAAGATTTTTTTCGCTGTGCAAAGTAAATATTAGTGGATTTACTGTTTTACAGACCAATACGTCGTCTTTCAGGATTTCACTGCTTTTCGGTGGCGTGGTCGGTAGTGCATCGGCTTTCGACTCCGGAGTCTGGGGTTCGATCCCCGGGTCGAATCAAATATTTGTTTGATCCACAAATGTTTGCTTCGGAGTTTGGGTATTTTCTATGTATATTATGTAAGTATTTTGAAATATATAAGTATGTTTATCAGTCGTCTAGATCCCATAGCACAAGCTGTGTGAGAGTGTCCAAATATTATATCGTGTTGTGTCCATAAACTAAATATTTCATATATATTTTAATATGTTTCGCTAAAACGAATGTCGTCGGCAGGACTAGAAACTGTGACCTTTCCCTAGCAACGGGAACTCTTTATTACCACTACGAAACGGCTATTATGATTTTTTTTATTGTGAATATTTGGTAATTCTGGAATCATTTCTTTGGACTGGTAAAACCGATTTCGATTTTTTTAATGGAAAGCTTCTGCATCCGAAGTGATTCTATTCCAACAATTATTTGTTTCGGTTGGTTTTTGTGTCGATGTTCAACGTGTTTTATTAAACCTTTAAGTGATAAGGTTCCATTTCTAAATATTTTTTGACAAAACAACGTTTGCGGGGACAGCTAGTAAAAATTGTAAAAAACCTGATGTACTTGGAAAAACAACCAAACTCAGTAAAAAATCAAACATTTAAATTAGCACCTTTATTATTAGTATGAGAATCGTATATGTAAATATTACAAGGTAATATCTCTCTTAATATTCATCATCGGCACACAGACTAACAATTAAATCACAAAGCTATGGATGTAGTGCAATCTACCTATTGGTGGATAGAGCAAATATCTATCTATATATTTGACAAGTTTTGAGATCTTAGTTAGTTTTTATTTAAAATTTTAAGAATGAATACAACTTTTATTAGAAATTAAGTATGTATTGTAGCTATTTCTCAAATTTACCCCTTTTTTTCCCCTACTCCTGGTTTCCCACACTTAGATACGAGTACAATAGTGATTGCAATTTTAGAGGTATTGGGCTAGCTAGTGGTGTCTTGATCAGTTGACAGAACGTTCCTCCTGGATAGGGAACAGTTGCTGATTAAAGCCCAGTCGAAGACTTTTAGTTGACTTTTACGTTGAAGAGTTTATGCGATTAACGGTATATTTATCAATTATTTTATCTCGAGTCATCATCATTATCATCTCAGACCATTTGACACCCACTGCTGAGTATAGGCCTACCCCAAAGAGGGGGAATTTAGCCTACATTTACTACGCTGACCAGACGGTTTTGGGTCGAGTTTTCCTTCTCTAAAGATACTTCGATAAATATACATACATATATTTCAAAATAGCTACTAAATATACCTACATAGAAAATACCCAAACTCCGAAACAAACAATTGTGGATCATTAGAGTCGAAAGCCACTGAAACCAATCTCAAGTACCTATCTATAATGGAATTTAAACATACTCTTTACATTAGTATTTGTTTAGCCAATCTTAGACAATGTTTGTTTGCCAAAAGACGCATTAGCAAATCATACCGAATGTGGACGACAAAAGTAAACATAAATCCCATCTCCCCAGAAATGCTCATCTAACCAAGCTATATTATTACCTGATATATTTTCCCTCGAATAGAAAAACACCCTTTAATTTTACTCACACAGCACGATAACACCAAAACGTAAGGTTATAACTACCATGTAGTTTTACTCAACTTCAAAGCCAGTCTCACACGATTTAGTACCAGAATAGCTTGATATGTTGTCCTTTCAATATTTTATTTGCTAACGATATTGCTTTAGTGATTCAATGCAAACCGTATAGTACAGTGTCTGTTTTATTTTCTTCTTAGATTAGAGAGATGCCGATAGCCTTTATAGCTAGTAGTTTAGAAAATATCAGCATCATCTGAGCATGTATCTACAACCGTTTACAAGGAATGTTTCGAGTAAAAGGATGTACATAAATATATGAAAATTACTTACGTTAAATTTTGCTTTATTAAATTAACTAATTTAGACATAACTTATTAATTTAATACTTACTTAGAAATACATACAGACATATTGTCACCCCTCTTTCCCATGAGGGTAGGCAGAGACTATGGAATTCCACTTGCTACGATCCTGGCATACTTCTTTCGCTTCTTCCACTTTCATAACTATCTTCATGCAGCTCTCTGGTTATAGGTACTCTTGACCTGGCCTTTGGTACTTAGAAATGTATTCATTAAATTTAGAAACTCAACTACAAATGCGTTTTGGTAGGTATTAATTGGTACATTAAATTATTAATTATTGTGTAAGTAGCAGACGCCCACAACTTCAACGCATTTTATTTTCTAAAATATTATTACTCCTTACGACATCTATCTGCCAGTGAAAGTTCCGTTTAAATCGGTTCTGCCATTTCATACATTAACCAGAACAAACACCATCGTCAGAAAGACAGAGAAAATTAATTGGAGAATTTAAAATTCAAACTAAACAAACCCTGAAACAACGGTGGCTAGTTGCTTTCAAAAGCGCCACTGGAAATACCTGCGCCACTGGATATACCATCTGGTGCATACCAGAGAAACCCGGCAATGGACGTAAGAGCGGCCGCGATTGCGCGGATTTAAAAAAAAAGTTGTTGTCAAAAAACTAATATTAAAATAACAGTAACACCCAAATACTCCGAAAAACTTTATTCCGAATTTCGATGTTCCGATTTTCAAAAGTCCGAATTTCATAATACCTAAGAATTGTAATGTCTATTATTAAAAATTACGAAATTTATTTTACCGAAAGTCATTAATGCGATTTGTTAGTTTTCCGATTTTCATACGTTCGAAGAGTCAAATGCTCGAAGGGTTCTCGGTCCGAAACACGACATTCCGATTTTCAATACTTCGAATAAACTAAAAGTCAACATCTTTGTTCTACAGAATTTAGTGACAGAAAGAAATCGCTGCAGAACCAACTTCACGCAGTCTGGTCTGGGTATCTGGAATGGATAGAAGTGGGTTAGGTTAGGTTAGAACTGTGACCACAACAGAGCACAAGCCGAGCGAGCGAAGCGAGCGTGTCGTATCAGCGGCCGGCGAAGCGCCGAAATTGATCTGTATTATATAAAAAATTTGGGAAACATACTTTGGCATGTGACCAAGGAAACAAAATATTTTTATTCTTTTTTTTTATATTGGGTGCGCCAAATTGACGCTGCCCGCCTGGTGGTAAGTCGTGACGACGTCTAGCGATTGTGGGCCACTCTCACAGCACACAATACTATAGAGAGTAGCCCTCAACTTGATGACCTACGATGTGCCTCTTCACGATCCCCTTAAAGAACCCAGGGTTATATGTGGGACGAAACACGTGCACAGGCAGGGCGTTCCACTATCGTTCGGCAGAGAAACGAACATTTAAAATGTTCGGTTCTCGCGAAGATGCTATCCACTGTTTGGGAGTGGCATCTCTGCCCGGCACGCGTTGTTCGGGATCGGAAGAAAGAGGGTGGGATCAGATTGAAGAGCTTTTCAGAACACTCGACGAGGTAAACGCGATAGAATGCGGCCAAGGAAGCTATTGTTCGGCGCTGATCTAGCGGCTCAATCTATCTCTAATACGGATAGCCCGTCGCTGCATAGCGTCGAGAGCGTCCAGCAAATACTTCGCGGAGCCGTCCCAGAGGTGAGAGCAGTATTCGACGCAGGATCTAATCTGCGTCTTGTACAGCAGGCACCTCTGGTGCGGTGTAAAGAATATGTATATTCGAAACAAAATATTTTTATTCAAAAGTAAACAATCATAGTTTTAACTGAGAACCACTGTAATTTATTAATATAAATTTTAATAATCAGAATTCGTATTGTTGATGTTTCGAAATATCATAATTCGGACTTTTTGTTATTCGATCTATCGAAGCTCGGTATTTTGAGAGTAGTAATTACAAACGTTAGGAATAGTGAAATTTAGGAATTATAAAATAGGAATAATGATCAATCGGAGTTGTTATATTCGAAATTTTGAACCAGTCGGAATTAACGCAACTCCTCAGAGGTCTGGAACCGCAACTCCTCAGAGGTCTGGACATTCCTTAAGGCTAATGGAATCGGCAAATCACCAACTATTGACTGTCACAACATTGATGTTCGAGCCCTCAACAAGCACTTCTCTCTCCCACCTGTTACACTCGACCCGCTTATTAGGGCCAACACTCTACTAGAGTTGTCACGTTTGCCGGTCCCATCGTGCCCTGCGTTCCATCTCTCTGTCGTTGGTGAGGATGACGTCCAAAAGTCTCTCCTAGCCATTACTTCTTCTGCTGTTGGGAACGATCAGCTATGTTCAAAAATGTTCACTCCTATACTTCCTGCCGTCAACCTTATCCTCTGGCTGTTTCCCTAGTGTTTGGAAAAAAGCTCAAGTTATATTATAAGAATCCGTCTCTTCCATCCCAATTTCGTCATATATCCATACTTCCATTCGTATCCAAAGTCCTTGAGCATTTAGTTCATGGGCAGTTGACAAGTCACCTGACACGCAATAATCTCCTTAGCCCTTTTCAATCTGGGTTTAGGCCAGGCCACAGTACTGTGACGGCACTCCTTAAGGTGACCGACGACATAATGTTGGGCTATGGAGAATAGGTCTCTCACGGTATTGGTGCTACAGGACTTCAGTAGTGCCTTTAACTCTGTAGATTTTGACGTTCTCCTAGGGATCCTTAAGTCGTTGAATTGTTCCTCGGAGGCTGTGGCCGGGTTTAAATCCTATCTTCAGGGCCGCTCGCAGTGTGTTCGCTATAAGGACCTACAGTCTGAATGGTGCTATCTTGCTGCGGGTGTACCTCAGGGCGGCGTCCTTTCTCCTCTGTTGTTCTCCATCTTCATCAACTCTGCAGTTCGGGTTATTTCCTCCAACTTCCATCTGTACGCAGACGATAGACGATACGATTATAGGCATTTTACTCTTAACGAGTGTCGGACTGCCATCGCTGCCATGAATAATGACCTGACTGCTATCAGCTTATATGGGCAAGGTCCTACGGCCTTCACATTAATCCTTCTCATAGTCTTAGTCCTTCCCATAAATTCGATTTCATTTCCTACTCTTTTTCTGTTCATGCTGTTCGGCTGTGGAACGCTCTTCCGGACGATATAAGGAACTGCAAAACTGTATAATACGTCTTCAAGAAGAAAGTGAAGGAACACTATCTCGCTTCCCTTTCTTAGCTATTTGTATGTTAATGTATGTATATTTATGATAAGTTAATATGTATGTATTTGTGTATTTATGTAGTTATAGTGTATGTAAGTTTATTAACCTTAACAACCGTACCAACCTGCACACTCACCAGCATCTGATTGAACTCACTTCTCCATTCCTAGGCCCACTGGAAGAGATCTCTTTACAGATAAGTGGCGCCATTGTATACATGTATATAATGTTTCCAATTTCACTATATTGTATATACTGTGTGTACATAAATAAATAAATAAAATAAATAAAAAATATAAAATCGGTATTTTGAAATTCGTATTTGTGACTGACGGAATAAAGTTATTCGTATTTATGTAGTGTACACTAAAATAGCACTTCATACGTATAAGGTTAGGCAGAGGGTCCTAAGTCTTTAATTAGTTTGTAAGTAACCCAGCTTTAAAACTTAACGCACAAATCATAAATGCGCGTTGAAGTCTTTAGTTCGGAACCATGATCTCTACTGAAAATTATTTCTGAGCTTTCCAAAAAGCTAAGTATATATCTTAAAATAAACTTAAATATAAATGTATTTACTAACTGTCAAATAATTCTGTATATTTGAGAAATATTCAATTTGAAATAATTAAAAGTTTTATTAATAAATAAGCTTAGACCGTATGTGACGACAACCAAAGCTCATTAGCGTCAACAGAAAAATTTAGTTTCTGGAGAACACATGTCATAGATTTTAAAAACATTACTAAATGTTTGTATAATAACTAATAATCATAATTAATATTTAGAGAGTATTAAAAGATTTTACATAAATTTAAATATTCTGTAATTGTGGGAGTTGTATGATGTTATATATATATATATATATATATTCTTACACATAGAACCATGCAGAACCATCCCCAGAGGGGTAGACAGAGGTATTCAATAATCCCACATTTAGTCAGTCACTATGAGTTCCACGTAATAGGTGGCAAACCTATTGCCGTTTCTTGTCATTTTAGATATTAATATATTTTAAAACCAGTGAAGTATGCCAACTTTTTCTTATATAATTTTACAATATCACAAAAACTATAGTCTTGGGCTGGACTCGAGTCAGCGACTGATCCCTTTCCAGGAGGAACCTTCTACCAACTGACCAAGACACTACTAGCTAAATACATCTAATTTTGTGATCACATTGTGTTAATATCGCGACTTACGGCGTCGCCAGAGCGCCATCTACCGGTAGTTGAGGAACTACTATGGTTGAGGAACTATTTAATATGGATGTATTTGCCAAACTCTTGTCCGTGTGTCCGCAGGTGCACCACATGTAGCTGAGTACGACTTAGGCCTCTGCGTTGTTAGTAAGGCCACAGAATAAGGAATAGTACTTACATACAGAACTTGCACTCCGACGTTAATTAAAGCATATTCTTTTGTTTACAGAGAACATCATTCGAACGTTAGGGTTGTCAGTAAAGTACCAGCATAATTTGACCACAAATAATGACGTGAATGCCTTAATATCAACTCTATGGTCAATGCCGTGTCACAAACAAGATACAAACCCTTACTGACTTACAACTTCAAGTTGTCGCTGACGTAACGTATTTTTTGCGAATTTTAGGCGAGTGACATAGGCCTGGTAAGGTTACTATTTCCTATTCTGTGGTAAATACCTATAAACCACCCTGAATTGTTTTAAAAAAGCCTTTAAAGTTCACTTTGGCTGTAAGATTACAAATATAAAACCATCTCTCGCTCGGAATGTTAAGATTCTTTTTAGTGGTATATGTAACATCTGTCCTGACTGATGGGATTTTGGTTTGATTTACATTGTTTTTTTTTCCGGCTAACGTCCTTTGCCGGGCGTCTCTGGTTACAAGCAGAACGTATTTCCAGTGGCGCCCGGCGGTTTCCAGTGGCGCCCGGCGGTGACTTACATAGTAGTGTAAAAATCATACCATAACATGTTACTGTTGTGATGTTAATATAAATAAATAAATAAATAAATATTTTTGGACATTCTCACACAACGTCATCTAGCCCAAATTAAGCTAATATAAGCTTGTGTTATGGGATCTAGACGACTGATAAACATACTTATATATTTCTAAATACATACATATTATACATAGAAAATACCCAAACTCCGAAACAAACATTTGTGGATAACACAAATAATTGAATCGACCCGGAATCGAACCTGGGACCTAAGGGGCGGCAGTCGCATACTCATACCACTGAGCCAACCAAGAGTAAGTGGCTACACCTAGTTCTAACCGGCTAAAATTAGGTGCAGCCGCACTTCGGGTATTAGCCGTAACATATGTACAAAAATTATAAATAAATAAGTAGTTATGGTTGCCTGGTTTACCCCCTATTACGTGGGACCAACTAAATTACTGGCAAAGTGTATTTGTGTAATGCACCTATGCCTACCCCTTCGAGGATAAAGTTGGGATGTATACTCGTATCTGTCTACATGACCCTCGTCCGTTTCACAGCAAGTACACCTTAATAAGACCTCTGAGTGGGTAAGAGGGCCTGCATTATATTTAAAAAGCCTTAAAAGTTCACATTGCTGTAAGATTAGAAACCATTCAACATTGTATATTTAATACTGGCTTCTTAGGTATAATGAACGGAGACAAAGATGCAGGTAGCGGGTGTTTGAGGGAGTGAAGGCGTTGCGCGGGGAGATGCATATGCACCAGCATACGTACAACGATATGCATCACTGCAGTCGCAGAGCTGCATTCCTGTTGCTGGCGAACGTGTGAATAGTGTGGACAAGACTCAGTTAAGATGACCTTAATGACAATCTGCCGTAATAACATGGTGTCGACTTTAGTAGATTAACAGTCAACCAATAATATCCCAAAATGTTATGGTGACGTGACCACATTAATACCTTTTTAACCGTATCTATCTATTTATAAATAAAAATGAAACGCCGTTCGTTTGTATTGCTAAAACTCGGGAACGGCTGGACCTATTCGGCCAATTTTGTCCTTGAATTATTTGTGAAGTTTCAGGGAATGTCCAAAATAAATCGTCATTCCATTTCCATTTCCAGTCCTCACTAAGAGATCCCGTGTCGAGGGCTACCACAGTGGCCCGATTCACTACCCAGCCGCAGGTACAGAACCAGATAACAGCACACCTTAGAACACACGTCTGCGCTCGCTGCACTATCAACATGTGTCTTGGCAGTACTTCCATAGGAACTTATGCAGTAGCTTAGAATCTACTGGCACAAAGCAAGGTATACTACCTTCATCACCTCAGGACTGGCACTGACCTGAAAATATGTACCAGCTTTCGAGTCCTGTTAGACAAGGCGATGATTTTGTCTTGGAAGCTCAGACCGCTGTCCAACACAACGCCAAGGTACCCACATACATTTTATATTTAACTTTATATTTATATCTTTATATCACTTATCTTCTTCTTCTTTTTTATGTACATATATATAATTCTACTGTACGTGTGTATGTAATTGAACTCCTCCTAAACGGCTGGAGGAGTTCAATTACAACGTCTGTTCGGGTCCGCTATCTTCTTTATTTGAATTATATATTAAGGGATTCGAGAATGGTTTAGATTCACAATTTGTTTTTTTTTTTGCAGGACAACGTCTTTCGGGTCCGCTAGTTATAAATAAAAATCGCCATTTATTTGTGTGTATTTCGGGAACGGCTACACAGATTTGGCAAATTTTGGTTTAGAAGTTCAGGCAAGGTTTAAAAGGTGGCGGTACGAAGTTCGCCGTTACAGCTAGTAATGAATATAAAAATAACTAGTTATCGAGGCGAACTTGTATCGCCTCAAATATAAAAAAAATATAAAAACAAAAAAAATATAAAGTGTAAAAAAAAATAAAAAATATTTTAATATTTCATGCAAATGTATGTACATTGAAAAACGCAACGGATGGACAGACAGACAGACAAATTGTCGTATTAAATATGTAGATTAGAATAATTACGTGTATGACCTTATCCATATAATTCTTTTGTCTGGGAGCATCAGTTGAACTCCTCTTAGTTATAGTCCGGTCGCTCTCTAATTTACTTGGCCACCGCCGCCGCCGCCGCCGTCGCTCGTGGACTCAATGCCGCACAATAACACCGCACATATTAAATGCCGTATATGCACTTGTGACTTTTTAACATATTGTGCAACAAACAGCGAGATACCTTACACTCGTACATACCTACTAAGTTGTGCCTATTTATTTATAGAGGCGTCTGTTCTTAAAATAAACTTAACTAACGTGTCTTATTATAACATTCTTTAACAAAATGTAGAATGCTCCAAAAGCTTCGATTTCGATTGAAATTGATATTTATTTGTAGAACATACAAATAAATAATTACACCTGTTTCCCCGAAGGGGTAAGCCGATGCATGTTATAAAACACGTCAAAATTTTACACTTAAACCGACTTCAAATTACCGAACTGGGACCTAATAATTTGTCGAAATGGGACCAACTTGAAATGGGACCACTTGAAAAGTAGTAGATTTCTATTAAAAAAATCAAAATCGGTTCAAAAATATAAGGTGCTAAGATAAAAGAAAAAGAAAAAAACATTCGAATTGAAAACCTCCTCCATTTTTTAAGTCTGTTCAAAGAATTTTTTTAGTTAATAGAAGTTAATTTCGCCCACTTGACATATTCTCGTATCTTTTCTTAAAAATCTTTCCTCGTATAAAAAAGCTTCTATCGTTCTCGTATCTTTTTGTTGATCTGAAGCTCCTATTGCTCCACTCGAGGGTTTCACGGCTGAACCGATCTTCCTCAATCTTTGCATTTTTCCTTCCTTCGTTCCATTCCTCAATCTTTATTAAAAAGAAGTCCCGCTTCAGCTCAATTTTGCACCGCGCGCCGTGCACACCTGTATATCTTAGCTACTCAACTAAGTTGGCCATAAGTTACTAGTTCTCTCATTATGGTAATATTACTTCTCTATAATATTATCTATTAATTACGTTGTTAAAGAGATATAATCTATGAAAATAATAACGTAAGTTTATATTTATTTACACACCTTTAAAAATCAATCATGACATGTTGTATTGATTCTGAACAACCTTCCAACTAATACGTAGTATTACAGTTTAAGTGATCTATTAATTTTCCTAGTAAAAACCGCTAAATAAAAATCTATCGATCCGTAATCAACTAAGTGCAAAGTTAATTAAAGAAAAAAGCATGTTTAACTTTGCTCGTCAGTTGGAAAGTCATAACGCGACCCACTCCAAATTGTGATTAAAGCAACCTAATATACACAATTACAGGTCACGCGTCTACCAACACCACAGTAGGTCTACCCCGGTTCTAACAAAACTTCGATTTCGGTCGGAGTTTATATGAATTTGTCATTTGTTCCATGTTCTAATTTCGCTATTAAAAGTTTCGTTCGTAAACGCGAGTAGGCGTCCAGTTATGTTCCAAATGATAAAGATAACATCTACACAAACAAATGAACAATCTAAAATGATCTTTATCTTACATAAACAAGGTTAAAAATATCAGTTTGTTGACAACACACGCTACGCTTGTGTGCCCTCGTGAAAGCTACACATTTCATTTATAATATTAGGTACAATACGAGACGTCATATTGTGAACACTTCTGTACTCGTAAATGTTTTATATGTGTGAGGATAATCGATGATTGTAAGGTCGTATTTGCCGTGCAATCTAAAGTTGGTCTTATTTATTATGAATTATAGTTTAAAGTCTTTTGGTGTGGGATAACGTATTAGGGCAATAAAATTGTATTTGTGTGCTCATGTACACCGCAACAGCTCAAACAGAGTATCAAAGAATGCGGAGCGTGAATTACTATGTTTAGGGAGTTGTCAGTTTGACAATTGGCTCTTATAAGGATTCGTTCCACTTGGTCGGATTACTTACATATTAAACATATTAATTACCTACATTAATTTGTAATAATATTAAGATGTTCTGATTAACATATTTAATTATATTGTTATCCAGATAAAAAATAAACATTTAATAAGTGTAGAATTTATTTACAATTTACATAATTATGTACTAAAACTATTTACACTATAAAATATCTTCTTATTCTTATTTTAAAAACGTGGCTCCACCGATGTTCATTGATGATTTCGCCAATGTCGAGGTAATGCTTGATTTTTCCCAAAAGAACTAGTTCTCCTTGCGGGACAAGGAAACGTGGTTCAGTATTGCAAATGAGCATTTGGACCTGTATTTTTGCCCAGCGCCAGAGGTAACCTAAAAGGCTACCAGCCACGCGCTCCGCAAACATTCAAGTCCGTCATGGCCGTAATTTTTTGTAAAATATTAAATTGTTACCTACATAAATGTGATAAATAAAAGAATTAGAGTTGGTATTAAATTATTTTAATTAAGTACCTACTAATATAAAAAAGAATTTTTTTTTTTATAAGAATAACAAATCATTACAAAATCATCAAATCTTTAATCATACAAAAGTAAATGTGTCGTTATTTCGTAAGATATACTTTGTATACCAAAATGATAAAGTCAACCGACAAACGTATCAATGACTAAATTGAATTAAACGCTATAAACCGCGCGGGCGCGCACCGCCGCAATAAGCGATCACAGCGCATCGCATTACCTACTGACAGCTCACGTACGTGTGTATACCACGCTCGTTACGTTTACGTGACGCTCACACACAAATACAAACTTAATCACAACAATTCCCATACAAAAATAAACCTTACATCAACAACATAAGCGTTTCAAACAATACACAACTGACGTTGGCACTTTATTACTTGCGCCCGCCACCACAACGGGTGGCGAAGTCCGGCAACGTCGCACCCAAATTATTGTGACATTTATTTCATATGGTTTACTCAACGGTACTCATAGCGACATCTATCCGCCGCTTACGGAACCAAACACTCGGATTTTAGAGAGAGACGGATGTACTTGACAATATCACTTTCACGGTCTCGTACTTAAAGCTAAGCGGTTTGCTGTACTGTTTGTTTGTGTCTGTAAACAGCGTGCTGGCGTTGTGTATTGCGCATGAATGAAATGGATAACTGGCGGATAGAGACAACGCTCTACATTGTGTTGTGGGGTGATAAGGATGCAAAAAGAGCGCGAAGCGTGCAGAATACATCGTTTATCAGATTACACGCAAAGTATCGCGAGCGTGGCGATGTTTTGACACGCGATAATCACGAGATAATGCAGGCGATCTCAGTGGCGTTTAAGTTTATTTTATGGCGGCAAAATAAATCTACATGCAATAGTGATATAATGAATATTCATTGATTATTAATATATTTTTAAATTGGTATTCTTTATAAAATATAAAAATACGTCTTAATAAATTAAAATTGTATTTTATAAATATGAATGCTGTCGTCGCTATATTATATTATGTATAAAATATTAATTACTTGCCTTAATTATTAAGTCTAGGCAATGAATAATCTAGATATTGAAAAGATTAGCAACATTTACAGACAAAAAATGATCGTTAATGAATTTGATTAAAATAATAAAATAAAAATAACAAAACATAATTGACCGTATTCTTAAAGTAACTTTAATAATTTTATAATTAAAATATGAGTTAAAAGAAAATGGTATCCACAAAGAATTTACGAATACTATGTAGATATACATTATAATAAAATAATTATACTAATGTAACAATTACAAATACCTATATAACACTTGCAGAACATTAGCAATAAAATGAAAATGACCAAAAAACCATAATCTGACTACTACAAAACTAAGCAATTAGTTCATAGAGCTTCCGATGAAAATCCGAGTTTCTCAAAGTTAGTGGAGGCAGCTTGCCAACTGAATATACTTGGTATAGAAACTTTGTATTGTAATTGTTTGAATTACACGCGCGTAACATTGCTGTGGAAACTTCTAGCGCCATCTCTTGGCGAGTAGATTTATTTATTGCACGTCCTAGAGCGCGGTGTAACAATAATCACAATAAATGCTTTGATCTGCGTATCAACAGTAGATTTCAGGAGTGTTGTTTTAGCCAAAAACATAAATATTTTAAAAGTCCACTAACTATACAAATTATATTTGAATGAATACACATATTTCTTTCAACAACCGCATAAAAGCTCTATAATTGTTTGAGCACTAATAGTTATGTCGCTTATTGGTCAAATAATATCTAGATATTTAAGGTCATTTGTAGGTCATTCATCCCCGTCTCCGATACTATCTACCTATGGATGATTGGGAATAATGTCCAGATGATATTGATGAAAGGAGTACCGTAGTCATCGTACCTAGTTATAACCGTAGGTATCATAATGAAATTAAAAAGTGAACCAATATTACTAAATTCAAAACTAAAACTAAAATAATGGAGATCCTTCCAAATTTAACTATTCCTCAGTGACAGCAATAGTCCTAGCATATATACCAAAAAATGACTGATAAAAATTGGGTGTATAAAACAACTCTGTCTACCCCGCAGAGAAAGAAGTGATTGAATATATCAATAGGATTGAACGAGTGCCTAATCTTAGACAAGGTGTGTGCATTCTAAATACCTTGACTAAACGTTATTTTTGGAGGGGCGATGTTTATCTTATGGCAAGCGTAAGCCAATGTTATTTCAGAATCAGATTTGTTTTCCTTCAATTCTGTAATTTTATATCACTACGGGTTTCCTAATTGATTTTAATCGATTAGAATCAATTTACATAGCCCCTGTAGGTATGCAAACAAGAATTTATATTTTTATTCAAAATATTAGCACATTTAATGGAGTATATTTTTCATGTTAGTTTAGTGGTTTCTTTTAAGTTTTCTATTTTAATCTGATTGCAGTTCGTTATCGCCTTCGCATCATTGCCGTCTGGCAAGGTTCTCTGACTACTGGCTACGTTACCACGTTGAATGGCGATAGGTACCTACTTACTAAATATTTGAACATTTTTTTCTTGATTCTTTCTTTTAGTAATTCCATTAAGTGACATTACAAGTAACTGAAGTATTTGATATCACTTTGTTAGTATTCTCAAAAAACTTAACATGCAAAATCTAGCTAAATATTGGTTTGTGTACCGGCCTGTCATTTACAAAAATAGCTTCAAAATACCATAACTACGAGGTGTCGAAACATGAACAACCAATGATATATTACCATGTCTGATGCAAGAAGATATTAACCGAAGATAAAATGGCCGAAAACCATAAACTCTATCACAGGTTTATTTCCTACCGCAAAATTTTAAGAAGTCACTGAGAAAACGGGTCACTAAACGGTTCACAGCCGATGGGCTAGTAAACGGCTATTTGTGGAGTACTGCAACCGTTAAACTCAATATAACATTGCCGTATGACTCATAAACATTGCCAGTATTGATATTGTAATACCTATATTATTAATTATTTATTTGTAACATTTGATGTCGTTGATAAAATTTTACGGTTAAATATCAAAAGCAAAAATAATGGCTACCTACAAACTTTATTCCTTTAGGTCTTAGGCTATTGGAGTCTTGGACAGTTGCAGAAAGTTTCTCCTGGAAAGGAAACAGCTGCGGTTCTAGTCCAGCCCTAGACTATCGTTTTTTGTGATTGATGTCCTGAAAATGTGTAGGACACTTAAGTAATATCATTATTTCTTTCGGGAAAATAAGTACTTTGTACATACATAGTTCCATAAAGAGATATTGAATGAGATCTACAACACTATGTAAAACGCAACTGTTAAAACCGCGTATGAAACAGAACCAATATAGCTCCTTAGAGATTCCTTTAATTTACTACACCAATAAACCGTACTTTTTGACGGTAAACATTTTAAATTTAATTCGTTTTTAAAACTACTAGAATAACAAGGTAACTTTAGTCGCAACTATCGTTAGCATATACACCGTCTACATAAATCTTTCCTTGATTTACGAATACACACACGTGGGCACTTTATTGCCGCCCCATTTTAGCCGACTTTCATTAGTAGCTAGACCACACAATTGAGACACTGTAGGTGTTAACAATCACTAAAATACATTGGAGTTAGAAAGTAACAAAGTAGCAGTTGTCAATTTACTGACTAACGAACTTCAAATTTCTTAGCACCCAAAAAAATATAAGTATATGGATACATACCTATAATCTGAGGGGATTCCCCTAAGAACTTAGCAGAAGTATACGGCGCATTACGCCAGTAGGCAACTTTTTTAGTCCCAAGTAATGCGAGAGAGCCTATTGTACCTAACCTGGAAAGTTCACGTTTGTCAGACCAACACGTAATTATTTTTTAAATATGCAAAACCAATCAAAGTCAAAAATCGTTTCAAAATAGAATACTTTGTAACAAATACTGCGATTTCTACCACCGCCGTTCATTCCCACAGCGGCATTCGAAAAAATAATCCAGTAAACTGTAAAAAAGGTATTGAGGTAAAAATCAATGGATGCGCTGAATAAGCGCCCACCCGACCTACATAGACTGTTCGTTAGTGTTTTTCGATATTCCACTGTGATTTATTATAGTTATAAAGTCTGCCAGATGCTACATCACACAGACTACGTATTGGGAGTATGTAGACGATTCTTGGGTGGTCTAATTCGTGAATCATTGTTTACGAAAACAGACAAATTACTATCTCATTTACGGCTATGACATCCTTTAACACACACGCATAGTTAAATTTTTCCTCTCAAAGGGGTAGTCAGACACGCTTCGTTAATTATTTGTTAAGCAATAGGGGTCGATGCTATCAACGGTTTCGGGATCTTCGGGTTTTTGGTCAGACATTCTGTTTGTCCCCACGGTCCAGATTAGTTCCCATAGTTTTTCATTGATCTACTATGTTTTGTTGCATTACTAGCCCATTCCTACAGCAACATTTTTCTGAGATAAAATGTATAAATTTACCAAAAGTATTAAACCAACCCACACTGGTGGGTCTACGGGTAATTTTTTATGCCAATTTTCACAAAAATCTGTTCAACACAAGTGATTGATTAACAAACACCTTCAGAAACTTTAAAACTGTAGAAATAGTATAGATTTCATAAAAAACAACAAATGAAGTGTGCTTCAAGCTGTAATCCTCATATTTAAAATCTCAATGAAAACGAATTTTGACTACGCTAAAAAATAGTCATGAAATAGTCATAAATAGACGTACATGTAAAAAAAATAGTCGTATTATAGTTTCGGCGTTACAGCTATAAGTTAATGAGGATTATGGCTTGACCGTCAAGCTGTAATCCTCATCTATGGTGCAAGCAAACGGTAAAGCCTATCGAATTGGTTTAGGTTCCAAAAAATAGTCATGAAATAGTCGTAACGACATGCCAAATCTCAGAAATAGTCCTTCACCAAATGAAGGATATGATCATATCATCATCAACTTAATTTTTTATATTTCCTAAACATAAATAATTTATAAAACACTAATAATATTTTCATTTGCCATCTCCGGGCCCATACCTACAATAGATCCAACCCTACCTAAATTCCAAAAGCCAGGACCTATATTAGGGCCTTATCATACAGGTGGTTCGTGAGCATTTTTAAAGTAAATTCGCTGCGCATTCGCGGCTAGTTCGTTGCACCTCCGCAACGAATTCGTTACTCACCCGCTCCGTTTTGTAAACAAATACAAAAACACTTGAAAACCAGTATGATAAGGTCCTTACATACCCACAATTACTGCAGTTTTGGCTCTATACGCATTTTTCTATGTAAATACCTTAACCTTTATTTTTTTAAGAGAAGGACGTCTAGGGTCGTTTCATAGTAGAAAGAAGTAGGAAACGAAAAATTGTAAAACACACCTCAGGCATTGTGGTGTGAATAAATTATAAGAGCACACAAGTTTTCCGCGCCCAGTTTAGTCTGAGCTCTTACTATGGAAAATCACTTCAGTTTGTTGGAAAAACGATAAAATTACGTGAGATCTGCATACGTTGGTTATTGCGTGACCTACTTACGCTTCGAATTCTCGATATTGTTGTGCCAGATTTGTACTAGGTTAGCGGAACCCTAGTTCTAGGATTATTACCTAACATGAGTAAATGTAAGTCGAGTATATTCTATGTACATTGGTTAATATGTTTGTAATTGATTTAACCTGGTGACACTGTTCGCGTCAATTACCGAGTCACCATGTATTTCCATATTTTCCCTGCAACAGATTTTGGTGGATGAAGTCTAAATTGTCTAAATGGTGACCGAATCTGAGTTTAGGCTATACCTATCTGTGAAAACGGCAAGAAAAATCTTTCAGTTGGTTTGCTGATTCAGTGGGTACCTGTATTTTTGTAACCAGCTATGAACATGGAATAAGAGTGTAAATCGTTGGACAATGATAAAAAAACACGTCAAAATTTAGACAACAACCAACTTCAAATTACCGAAATGGGACCAAATAATTTTCCGAATGGGACCAAATTGAAATACACACACTTGAAAAATAGAAGCTTTCAATTTATAAAAATCAAAATCGGTTTGTTCAGTCCAAAGAGAGAGAACCTCCTCCTTTTTAGGAAGTTGGTTGAAAATAAAACTCTTTTTGTTACTTGACCGAGCGAGTGCAACGTCTACATTTTGAAACTGGATAATTTTGCTTGTTTTGTCTGTATGTGTGTGTGTGTGTGTTCCGGACTAGCAGCCACATTTTTCATCCGATCTCCTAGGAACCTGACCCAATGTTCCTTGATTTGATTTTTTTTTTCATTATGAGCGTTTTTTGATTGGAGGGAATGGGAAAAACCCAAATTTTCATCACTTAATGAAATTAAACATCAACTGGGACTTGGTGCCGCAAGAAAACTGCAGCCACTAGTACCTAATAACTAGTACCTATAGTATTCTTATATCTGTGCCGCAACTGAATCTATTCAGAAACAGACATGTCAAGTAGACCAACCGATAGGAAAGAAAAAAAATACCTATTTTATTATGTTTTATGTATGACTTTCCATCGCCCACACAATTTTTTTTGTAAATTTTAATGGAAATGTACACATGATTTCAATTCTATTATTACAGTATAGAAGCTTTCCTTTCAATTAAGTTACTACTAGCGCCATCTAGTAGTACTGTTAACAACTCTATTGCTGTTTGTTTACATGTGTGAAGAAGTCACTTCACTCAGCAATTGATATTATAAATGTTGATAAAACATTATTATTAAAAAGAAAACAACATGTAATATTTTTCCCAGACCTGGCTCTGTTTGAGGTTTCCGTCATCCATTGCTAGAATAGTTCTCACGGCCTTTTTGCCCTTTTCGTGGTGCATAATTATGTTAACCAAATTATATAAAACGAAACTTTAACGCGTGTTTTATTTTAGATGTGGTTTTAGTCTTTTATGTTATGTAAGTAAATTGTACATACATACATACATACATATGATCACGCCTCTTTCCCATGAGGGTAAGCAGAGACTATGGAATTCCACTTGCTACGATCCTGGCATACTTCTTTCGATTCTTCCACTTTCATAACTATCTTCATGCACCCTCTCCGGTTCTGGGTACTCTTGACCTGGCCTTTGGTCAAAACATCTCCGATTTGGTCGAAGTACGTTCGCCTAGGTCGTTGTACCTGCCTGTCTATTCAAGCCCGCCTTCTGTATCGTCTTATTGTATCGTCTTCGTGTATCGTCAATCTCTTTCATCCATCCTTTCTACGTGCCCGAACCCTTAAAAAATTGTAAAATTAAAATAATTAAATTAAATTAAATTAAAATAAATTAAAAATTAAAATTGTAAACCATTAAATATTAAAGTAAATTGTATTGTTTGAATAATTAAAAATCTTTTCACTCATCACTTTGAATACATAATTTGTAGCTCATATTTACAAATATTCCTTGAATTTTTTTTCTACATTAGTTGGTGTCATGACGTTTATAAGCAGTAGTAGTTGACATCTAAACAGCCTGCACGGTAGAGCAGAAATTAAAATCAAGTACTTGGTGGGTAAGCCACGCATAGAATAGGTTAAAGTTCATTACATGAATTAATGTCATGATTTTTTTTTATTTTCTAGCCAGTGTGTTAGCTTTTTGAATGGGGACACCCAGATTTAAAACCGTTTCTTAAATTAAAATATTCTTGTAGCAGCGTTTCAATATTTTTAAAAGACCTGTCTATTAATACGAGACACAATAATCATCCCCCCTTTAAGTGTACTCCAAAAAAAATATTTTATATAATTTTATCATAGCACTTTGTCGGAGTAGTAAATAAACGTTATCCACGGAAAATTTATTTTTTGTAGTACGAACCGTTTGGGAGAAAAGCCGAAGACTGACGGACATGACGACACTAAGAGTTTCGAGACTTAAACGTCGGAACCTTAAAAACGCCAATCAATAATTTATAGTGTTACTAACGGACGTCCGTGGCTTCGCCCACTTGACAAATTAGTTAGGTATATACACAAAAACCTTCCTCGAAAACCACTCTATCCATTGGTGAAAACCACATCAAAATCGGTTGCGTAGTTTTAAAGATCTATGCATACGGAGGGAGCGACTTTGTTTTATAATAAGTAGTGATAGTGATATAGTGATTTCGATCTGTAAAATTAAAATTAAAAAAAATCAAAGGTCGAAGGCGATTCGAGTAACATTAAACTATTTAAATGTGTCATAGAACTCGTACACGGCACAAACGGAAAGTAAACCACATTAAACTTTCAAGGAGTTAACATTGTGAACGTGACAACCGAAATTGGGTCCCAAATTACTATACGAATAGAGTAATGACGTTTGTAACTAATATACAAGTAGCCCGGGTGGTGGCATTCCTGTATTTGTGTTGAATGTAATTTATCTTTAGTGTCGCCACTCGCCGATAGATGGCGTTGTAATACAATTTAGCGGCGTGATAATAGCAAACTAGTATGTTATGTCGAACTTCATACAATATTAGTGATTCAACTACATTCTGACTGGCTATAACAACGATGATGTACTAATTCATTAATATTATAACAGGGTTGTGTTGCAATAATAATACCCTGCGTTTAATAACACTGAAATTGTGTTATGCGTAGGTAGGTATACTTAATTAATATTGTTGGTGGTAAATGCTTTGTTTCAAAATGCATACATTATGAAATTATTTAACTGTAGTATATTGTTTTCTACCATGAATTTGATTATATTTAATAGAATAGTGCACACCCTGAGCTGAAGAATTTATTTTTTTGATTGAATGCGCTAATCTCAGGAACTATTAGTTTGAATTTTAAAAAATATGAACTTATTTCGATGTTTTTTTTAATTGACACATAATATTCCCACAATCGCTAGGCGTTCACGACTTACCATCAGGCGGGCGGCGTCAATATGGTGAACCTAATATAAAAAATATATATGGTAGTACTTTTGAGCCTGGCAATGTTTTCGCATAGGACTCTATCAAATTCTTAAAGGAACAAGAATCGTTGAACAGTTCAATAAATAACAAAAATATTTTTATGGTTGTGAATAAAACATTTACTTCTTGCATAGGTTTATTTCTTACCTCTAGATGTCGCTGTTTCAATAACAGGCAATTTCTACATGACGACCATAGACCGGTAGTAAGCTGTTTCATTGTTTCGGATTCCTTATTCTCTTGTAGTAAGCCAGATTGAGATAACATGTAGCAAGCACCTACTTAGTGTTTTCCATTTTCATTGTTCGAGAAAATTGAAAGAGACTACACTACCTAGGTGACTATTAAACATTTCGCCCTTTTTTACTACCAACAAATGGAGAAGAATCTGCCCTGCAAAATGCCGAGAAAAGACAATAGGTTCGCGCATACATTACCAACTAAATAACCGGGAAAATATGGTCAGAAGAAACGCCTCTACCTAACTCCTTTAGGAATAAAGAACGAGATTCGATTCGGTGTAATATAAGATACAGTAGGTTTAAGAGATCATGTCAGTTTAAAATCAAACCATAAGAAGACGCCACAAAGATTTGAATCTGTCACATTTAAAATCAATTAACAAGAGTATGGTGTACGTCGCGTCTTATGACGTCATCGGTACCACGCAGCGCTCGCTCACACCATCACATCCCCGCGTCAACTCTGTAATCGAAAATACCGTTCAGTTGCTGTAAGTAACTATTCTTTATTTATATCTTCACAAGTCTGGCATTCTATGATGCGGAGAATTCTTGATAGACTATTTACAGTAGATAATGATTTTAGTTCAATCACTGCTAGAAATGTTGTGTTAACACAATAATAGTTCGTAGACATATTTATGTATATAGAGCTACTTAATGATCAGGAAGAAATAACGAGATTGTTAGTTAAACCCTCGAATAGAAAGAAAGATTTAAGGACACAGTAGTATAGTCTTCATTTTTGTTGATTGTTTCGGAAAAGTAAGAAATGGTGCTACATTAATTCCTATAGTTCATAACCGTGAAATGTTTCAATAGTAAGATATGTCCTTTAAATCAAAAATTGTCACAACTCTCCTAGGTGTCCTCTATATAACAAAAACGAACAAAATGGGAAAGTGGGTAGGTACCTAAAAAACACGAAAGAAAACTATATAAAAATAAACTAAAGCGCACAGCTTAAAACAATAAAAAATTACAATAAAAAGAAACAAAATAAGTCTGGAGTCGGGACGGGCACACAGCGCCAGCGCCGGAGCAGCCATTCAGTGCCCTCTCAGTGCACAAACAAACTCTTAAGTAGTTATGAATTGTTTTTTCTTTCTATTTTAATTAATATAATTTCAAGTAAGTTAATCAAGAAAAAGCATTAATTGTTTTCTATACATCATTCCTAAAATGCAACTTAGAGCCATTAACTTCAGAAGATAATAAATTCATCATCTCAGCCTATCATTGTCCACTGCTGAAATAGGCCTCTCCAATGAGTTTCCAGTGTGAACGATCCCTTGCCACCAACCAACTTGAATCCAACTAGACCCAGCGGTTTTTACTATAATATACGTGTAATAAATTGGAACCATGGAATTATAATTGAGACTTTTTGGCCCCTTCGCGGCATATTGCACTAATGCAATTGACTTTACTTATCCAGTGCAAATTTTCTTCTTAAGTCTACATGCAAATAGCTTCCTTACGCGATATTCGCACTAGGGGGCTCTCTTTTAACAATTAAAATATGCAAATTGTTAATATAACACTCTCCTTCATGGCAAGATACGAGAAACGCTGTTTGCAGTTTTCACACTACATCAATCGCTTACATACTTTTGAAATTAAAACGGTTCACAGACGCACAATTGGAATCAAGTCTGTGTCGGACATGACCGCGTTCCATCTACTACCTCTGGAGACCACGGCTTGAAGCATGGTTTCCAACGAGTATGTTCCTATATGCGAAAATCACTTACTGTTTTAATATAGTACCTATAGATTTACATCTATGATCTCTTAGGCAATATAAATTTCTCCACTCTTAAAATATAACTAAATAAGTCTATAAACTGTGTGCAAAGACATGAGGGGTTCTAATAACAATTAAAATATGCAAATGGGAAATGTTACCCACTACTTTTCATTTCGGTTCGATGGAGCTCACTTCGATGGGGACCGATGCTCCCTATATGATGACGGTGTGAAAAATATGGACAATGATTACCTAGGGTAGGTCTGCCTGTTTATCTACATCTACATTATCAATATTTTAAATTTCACTATTAGCTTTGTAAATGTCAAGCTTCTTTTTGTTTGAATTTGTGTTCGTCTGCTCAATCGTCTGTGTTTGATCTCCATCTATCGCCTACGCCTTAGAATTTTTTCTTCCTAATCTGTTCAAAGGTTTAATCACTGAGTATTAAAACGGTGATTTAAAACCCATTTTCATCTGACCTTGGTAGCCATTTACAAATTGGTTTACAACCACGTTTTTAACAAACTCCCCGAACCCAAAGTCTAAAACAGATACTGATACAGATACAGATGTATATTTACATAGAATAAAATTATAAGAATGACCATATTACAGACATAACCGTGTCTACAAATGAAGTGTTTAGGCCGAGGAGCAGAGTGTGAGACAATTCACTAAACACCGAAATTACACAGATTGCGAACGGGCGGGGTTGCCATGTAAATTAATAATATGTAAATTTCCACTCCCGCCACCGTATCCTCACTGGGAGGGTTAGCTGACGTATACACGATACTAGCTAAATGATACCTGATACAGTAGCATAAATATGGTAAAGTTTATTGTCTTTAGATTTAAACACTGGTTAAAATAAGAAATGAAAGATTTTTTAACATTCACACCGCCACAATCACCGTCGTCGTGGGAAGACACCCGAACCTAAAGTCAACGGGGCAAAGTCTGCCGGGGCCCTAAGATGATCCTATCGAAGTCGCACCAGGACGAACAATTGAAATTAAGGCGACCAAATTAAAAAGAAAATAAGCCTGTACCTAGTTTATATTTTAGATAAAATCAGCGTATTTATCAATAAACTAAACACCCGCCCTGACTTCAAAATTCACCAAAATACACTTTTACGTAAAATATTCTCTACTTTTTTATTTTTAAGCAACTAAAGTGACGCCGCCCGCCTAATGGAAAGCCAAGGCGACGTCTAAGCCACTTTCATAGCACACAAAATACACTTTTACGAAAATTTACTTGACTTAAGTTATCTACTATACCAACTTCATGAATTGCTGTATCTCTGAAATACCTTTAGTAGATCTGGAGCGAACAGACCGAGAGCTCGACGCGTCATAGATTGTATTTATAAATAAGTTCTGTATTATTATGATTAAAAGCAGTTTTTATTAAGCTGTTAAAATTCACAATATTTATTTAAACAATCATTAATATACATTGAGCAGTGAGCAGCGAGGCTGAGCCCCGAGGCGATCAATTACTGCAAATCAACTGCGAATCAACTTTCATGAGCCTCCCCTAGCGTTGACATTGCGCTGTTGGACGAGTCACCCCATTACTGGGCCTAAATCTAGTGTGAATTATTTTGAATATTGATTCGTGTATGATCAAAAGTGAATGATAGTGATCAAAAGCAGATGCATAATATCTTCAGGGAGTGTAAATAGAAATTAAAATTAAGTAATTAGTATTTTTTGCAAGACAATAAAGGATTTTTTTTTACGTAGGTAACAGTGATATTTGGCCTGTACAAAAAAACTGGCAAATTGTCGGTGTGCAATTAATCTCTCCCTACCCCCCTCCAGGATAAGCGTGATTGTATGTATACCTTGAGAAGTAAGAAAAACTCGAAAAAAAAACCATATACCAACCCGTCCGGCCAGCGTGGTATTGGCGTTGGGCTGGACTGCCTATGCTCAGCAGTGGGTGGTGTCAAATGTGCTGAAATGATAATGTACCTAAAAACTCACTGAGAGCGACTAAATACGAGATTCTGAGTAGTCTATAATCATGTTTATTTTTCAGCCTGTCAAGTCTGAATTATTGTTAGTTGAACTATGAAAAAAACTTAGATCGATTTTGATGACATTTAATTGATAAAGTTGGTAGGCTATATTTATCCTGATAAAATGTTTGTATGAGAAACTTCATTTATCAGCTAGTATATATTTAAATGAAAGTTAATGGAAAGAAGATAGATATTACTTATTTATAAATTCTGAACTTAAGAAAGTCCTAAGTCTCGATTACAGCCATAACACAAAGCCGAAGCAATGTTGCATCTAATATTGATGCTATCGATGTTAATATAATACTCATATTGTAGGTACTTAGTATATTGTTATGTCAGTGCTGAGTCAGTAGTGTTGTGCCACACCCTACCCGCTACTCGTCCATATTGATTCCTTAGACGTAATTGTACTTGAATGACTTATTTGATGAGGTAATATGTACGAGCCACAACTAACCTCATTTCACATTTATTTATTACGAGTTGCGTTACTATCGTGGCCCCGAATACACACATCGCGTAGCAGAGTAAAACCGCCGATTTCCTCTAGCTTATTATTATGATAAAGTGGCAATAAATCGGACAATAACTCATTTCCATCAAACTTCTATCCAAAAGAAAGTAGAAAACCAGGTACATACTACTCGTAGATCTGGTTTTCTATGATTTAGACGACTCTACAAACGGAGCTATCTAATGTTCCAACTGTACATTTATGGTCCTTCGAGCCGGATATGAACCAGCGATCTATAAAAACCTAACCGGTCCTTTGTATACCCGACAATAAATTTAAAACCTTTATAAAGACCACTTTATGTCAAAAAGCATATTATAAGACAGTTGATTACCTTAACGATAAAAGTGTCTGGCTTGAGCATGGTGCAGGCGCCTCATAAAATGCCGTAATTGTAGCATATTTTGTACTTTGGTGACTATATTTTTTTTTGTAGCATTATACACGCCCTCTTTGATTTTGACACGAGACCAATGTACATTCGTCCACATTTAGTCTTAAGAAAATGTGTAAAGGAGTTAATTATTGAAAAAGAGTGACCGTGAGTTTTATTGCCAGGTTCTTTCTCTCGGTTCTACTTATTGCTTTGCGAATCTGGCTGTACATGTAAATATAGAAGCAATGACATTATTTTTATTTTAAGTACCTACTTGCTGACGTCTGTAAGAGCCATTTAGTGACCTATACAAATAAATAAATCATTTCATTTCATTTCATTTCCTAAGAAAAACGAACAAAACGTAGTAGGTACCCAGAAGAATAAATTTAGGATCGTAGAAAGTGCAAAATCATTAGTTCAAAAATCGTGTTTAAACAATTTTCGAATGCTAGCGCCCCGCCATCGTTTTCGTTTTTACCAACCTAAGTATACCGGTATGCACAAACCCATAATTAAATTAAATCTTTTATTACGAATCAGTCTGTTTATTGGTGATTCCCAGTACCAACCAAATTCGACAATAGTACGGAGATAGAGTACCTAGTATAGGTAGCATAGCCTAGTATTTACAAACAGGTAAATATAATAAAAATGTGAGGTTTTTGAAAAAAATAAAATAAAAATGTGAGGTTTTTTATCAGCTTTATTTTAGACTAGTTCCGTCCGCGTGATTTAGTTTTTTCGTTCCCGATTACGGACATTACTGAGATAAAAGTAGCCTATGTTACTCAGGGATAATGTAACTACATAGCTGTAAAAGACTTGCGACTGCTTCGGTGGCGTGGTCGGTAGTGCATCGGCTTTCGACGCCGGAGTCTCGGGTTCGATTCCCGGTCGGGACAAACTTTGTGTGATGACATATGCGTTTGTACCGAAGTCTGGATGTTTCCTATGTATAATATGTATGTATTACAAAAAAAATATGTATATAAGTATTTATATCAGTTTATCTAGTACTCATATCACAAGCTCTGCTTAGTTTGAGACTAGATGGCGTTGTGTGCATTGTCCTAATATATTTATTATTAATTTATTTATTAAAGAATTTTCAAAATTGGTTTAGTAGATACGGAGTATATTCAATTCAAACAAACAAACTATCAAATCTTTACTGCTTCGGCGGCGTGGTCGGTAGTACATCGGCTTTCGAATCTGGAGTGGTGTTTGACTCCCGGGTCGAATCAAATATTTGTGTGATCCACAAATGTTTGTTTCGGAGTTTGGTTGTTTTCTATATACGAGTATAATATGTATGTATTTAGAAATATATAATTAGGTTTATAAGTTGTCTAGATCTCATAGCACCAGCTTATAGCTTAGGACATTGTGTGAGAATGTCCAAAAATATTTATTATTTATTTATTTATTTACACTTTATAATATGTATTATACTACATACAGATTAAATGGCGTTGAGTTCACTCATATATATTTATTTATTAATGAATGATAAAACTGGCTGAACTTTTTTTTTTTTTTTTTTTTAATTCCGCGGCCCAAGGCCGCGGCCGCTCTAACGTCCGTTGCCGGGCGTCCCTGGTTACTAGCAGAGGGTATGTCCAGTGGCGCCCGGCGGACTTTGACCACCCCTGTGGTCTCTGCGGGTGTTTGGTCGGGACGAGAATCCCGCGTCATTGGGGTCGGGTTTTATCCCGCGTCAGTGAGTGAATCTGGTTGCGTGCTATGGGGCAAAGGCCCCGCAGCACGCAACCCTTCTAGCCTGCTTCTGCAAGGACGGTGGGTGGCGATCCCGCCGTCCTCAGGCCCCGATCATGGAGGACGATAGTCTTGGGCGTAGTCGCGTAGTCTGGGGCGGCCCGGCCGCCGACTACGGAACTCGGCGGGGAGGGTACGCTCCCTCTCCCTCCCGGCCGCCTCCTTCGCGAGCATGACTTGCTCGCAGAAGGACACGGCCGCGTTCCACCTACTCCCGCTGGATACCATGGCTTGAAGCATGGTCCCCAGCGAGAGGGTATCCACGCCCAGACCCACTACGAGGTCCCGGCGCTGACTCGCCCACGCTGAGCACTCCACCAACGTGTGGAGTGCGGTGTCGTCGTCGGAAACCTCGCAGTGTTGACACCGGGGTGTGACCTCACGATGCATGCGAAACAGATAGCTACCGAAGCATCCATGCCCGGCAACCATCTGCGTCGCACGGTACGTGAGGTCACCATGCTGCCTCTGCAGCCAATCGTCCATGATCGGTCTCACCGCCGCGATGAAGATGGCACCCCCCTTGGGTTGCTCAAGTCGCACCCTCCATGACTCCATGAGATCCTGGCGGAGTTGGGACCGCTGGTCCTCGATTTCTCGAGACGCAGGCCTGTGGTCCCGCTCCAGCGCCTCCTTGCGCCATTGGAACAATGACGCAAGGGCTCTCGCTTCCAGGTCCCATGGAGGGGTCCCGGCTAGGAGACATGCAGCCTCTCCGGAGATCGTGCGGTACCCCCGTACGGTTCTGACGGCCAAGGTTCTAAGTGGTCTGTTTAACAGAGTCACGTTCAAATATTGGATAGAAACAGGCGTTACTTGGCGAAAATCCATGACAAAACAATGGTAAGTAAAAATTTTTTTAAGAAAAAACTTTTTAGCATTAATTAATAGCATTAATTTTTCGCAGAATCAAAAGGACAACAAAACGTCGACAATTGTTTCGCCTCTAAACGAGGCATTATCAAGACTGTCTCAGAGAGAACAGCGAGTGTTTGTTTTCAGTGTAGCCTGGGTAGTGATGCACACTGATCTCAAATATTGGATAGAAACAGGCGTTACTTGGCGAAAATCCATGACAAAACAATGGTAAGTAAAAATTTTTTTAAGAAAAAACTTTTTAGCATTAATTAATAGCATTAATTTTTCGCAGAATCAAAAGGACAACAAAACGTCGACAATTGTTTCGCCTCTAAACGAGGCATTATCAAGACTGTCTCAGAGAGAACAGCAGAGTCACGTTCCCCTTGACCGCCAACCTATCCGCCCATACGGGAGCCCCGTATAGGGCCATACTCCGCACGATCCCCAGGTACAGTCTCCTGCAGGAGGCGTTGGGTCCCTTTAGGTTGGGCATCAGTCGCGAAAGCGCGACCGATGCCTGCGTCACCTTGGGGACCAAACTTCGGAAATGTGGTCCGAAGTTCCATCGGCTATCAAGTACGATCCCTAGGTACTTCATCGAGGGCTTGATGCCGATGCTAACGCCTCCCACATTTATGCTGGAACCTTCTGGTGGACCGTTCCGAGGTCTGTGAAAACACAGAACCTCAGACTTGTGCAAGGCCACCTCCAGTCCCAGCTGCCGTATCCGACCCACGACTCGAGCAACACCCGTCGTGACCTTGAGTGCTGCCTCCTGGTACGTTGCACCCCGCGCCGTGACGAGGGTATCGTCGGCGTAGCACGTTACGCCGACACCCCTAGGCAACGCACCCCGCAGCACCCAGTCGCAGCCGATGTTCCACAGAAGCGGCCCCAGGACCGACCCCTGCGGAACACCGCACGACACATCTCGCCGAGCTGGCCCGAGCCAGCTGGGGAAAGCTATGGCCCTCTCCGAGAGATAGGCCCCGACAATACGACGGAGGTAGAGAGGCGTTTCGTGATACACGAGCGCCTCCCTAACGCAGCTCCATGGCAAGGTGTTGAACGCGTTGGCGATGTCAAGAGACACCGCCACCACCACCTTGCCCTGCGAGACTGCTTCCTCCGTCAGGCTCTTCACGCGCATGATCGCGCTCACGGTGGAGCGTCCCCGACGGAAACCGAACTGGTTATCCGCCAGGTCTGGCCCCACACTCGTGAGATGCTCGACGAGGCGTTCCGCGATAATGCGCTCAAAGAGCTTACACACCTCGTCGAGCAACACGATCGGCCGGTATCCGGACGGTGAGTCCACCGGCCGCCCCGCCTTACGGATCAGGACCAGTTTCCCCGTCCTCCACACCTTGGGAAACTGGCCCCTTTCGAGGCATGCGCTAAAGAGCCCCATCAGTCGAGGCCCGAGTTCTTCGAGGGCCAGGACCCATGCACGGCCAGGAATGCCGTCGGGTCCGGGGGCAGTGATTTTCCGGCGTTTAAGCCGGAGTACTGCCGCACCTAGCTCCCCCACCCTGACTTCGGGTACGTCGTCTTCGCTGGTGCTATCCGCGTCGGGCAGAGACGGAGCCATGCGCGGAGGGACGTGCTCCTCCGCGCTCGTCGGAAACAGGGAGCCCATGACCCGCTCCAGCTGCTGCGGCTGGAGACTCTGGGTCAGTGGGGGCGCCCTAGGTCGGAGTTTCTCCCTGACCTGTAGGTACGGGCGCCCCCATGGGTTCTGCTGCAGGGTCTCCAGGAGCTCCTCGCGGGCCGCCGTCTTGGCCCGCTTTATCGTCTCCTGGAGATTACCTTTAGCCTCCCTGTATGCCTGAAAAAGCTCCGCCTCTCGGGCTGCCGCGTCGTCTGGGCGGCGACGCCTCCGGCGAAACCTGGTGTACCGGCGGCGGGCGGAGATGCATGCTGCGCGCAGCTCTGCAATCTCCGGCGACCACCAGTACACCTGCTTCCTGGCCGGTCTGGGTGTAACCCTAGGCATCGCCGCATCACAGATTTGTGACATGGCTCTCCTGAACCACTCCGCCTCGGCATCCACATCGGCAGGCCGGTCCGGCGCTGGAATCCAGGCCTGCACGATGGATGCCTCCAGGAGAGCCTCCCGATCCAGATGGTGAAGTGCCCAACGCGGATCCGGGGGATTTGCCACCGGCTGTGGGAGGTCAGGTGGGGGGACGACATCGAACCGGATGTACCGATGATCCGAGTGCGTCTCCTCACCCTCCTCCACGCGCCAGCCTGTAATACGGGCGGCGAGGTCAGGGGATGCGAACGTTACGTCCACGATCGATTCCCCCCCCCCGCCGCCAAAAGGTGGCGACATTCCCCCGGTTGAGGACCTCCAGACCACGTGTTCTGGTCCAGTCCTCAAGAAGCCTCCCCTTGTCCCTGGTTTCCCGGGAGCCCCACGCCTCACTCCAGGCGTTGAAGTCTCCCAGGAGCAGGACAGGGCGAGGACGGCACGCAGCGAAGACGACGTCGAGCTCAGTGAGCCATAGCTCAAACTGAGACTCGTCAATGTTCGGCGAGATGTAGGTGGCCACGACTGCCAACCCATCATAGTCCGCCGCAACACACCCGCGGCCCCTTGCAATGATCGCAAGGCGCGAGTTGTCTGCGGCGGACCCCCCAAAGATACAACAGGCCGAGCCGTCCTCGTCCACCGGGCTTCCCGGGTGGACGTAGTACGGCTCGGCGACCACGGCCAAGTTTATGGACCACTGCCGGATGCTCTGGTACAGAAGATCCTGAGCAGCACGGCAGTGGTTCAAATTCACTTGCAGGATACGGATACGGGCGTCAGACATTAATTGACGTCCATAACCGCATCCCGCCGCGAAGCAACTGGCCGCGCAAGGGCGGCACCCCCACCGCTCTCAGCGGACGGACGAGGTTTTGGCTTCGAGGCGGCGCAGGTTGTGCTGCCGACCCGGTGATCCGCGGTCTTGCCCTCCGCCTCGCATCTAAAGCAGCGAGGCGGGGCGTCACAGGCACTTGCCTTGTGACCGGGCCGGCTGCAGCGGAAGCACCGATCGCCCACGGTGACTTCCGCTGTACACTGCACTCCGACGTGCCCCACCACCATGCACCGGAAACATCTGGTTTCCCGGGCACGAAGGAGGTGCACCTGCGCCTTTAGGAAGCCCCCTACGAGGAGGCTTCGTCCGTCCGCCACTTTCAGTGCCGCCGCGACGGGGCACTGGACGACTGTCATCCCGTGACCAGTGGAGCCGAAGGAGATATCTGAAGCCTTCACCTGGTCACGGGGGCAGCCGCCCGCCTCCACGACGGCGGAGACAACTTCCTCCGTCGTGGCCGCGTCATCCAGACCCGTGATGCGCAATGCGGCGCATTTGGTGGGTCTGGTGACGCGGACGGCTTCTTCGTCCAGCGCGACCCTAAGCTGAGCCGCTAGGGCGTCAGCTTTAGGGCCGCTGGAGGCGCCGGAGACCTCGAGGAGGCGAGCCCCGGTGCGTGTCGTCTTGCACCGGAGCCCCCCTTGTATTTCGAGGGCCGAGAGGTTGACTGAGGACTTCACGGTCCTCAGTACGTCGGCGTACCCCACCCCTTTCTCCACACCTACCGTCGTCACCGTCAGGACGACGGCGGTGGAGAAAACTGGCTGAACTTAGAATAGAAATAAATAAATAAAAAAAAAAAACAGGGTTATCGTAGCAAATTCTATAAACAAACGGCCATGTTCCAATTTAGCAGGAGACAACGCTTAATTACGCTCGCCTGAAACGGACAGGAAAGGGTAAGAGCAGTTATTATAAATAATTTAGTAAACGGGCCACCCACGCTCCCTGTAGTACGCTGATTTAACCGTAAATCTATTGTTGCATGACAGTTTCAGATTTTTTGGGTCATTATATGAAAATTAATATTAACCTGTCGTACTCATAAACACATAACATTTGTATAATAAATACCAGTAGTGAGTCAAAATGCGCTGGGCGGCGGCATTTACTTATTATGCATATACTATGTAGTCACAATTTTTGCCCCGATGGCTCTACATTTTATCATAGATCTGTTGGTCTTCTGAAACTTTGGATATTTTTTTTCATCTGGTGAACCCATACCCCTATGGTTTAGGATCCCATGGCAACCACACCTACAGTACGAGGCTCCGACATACATGGCAGTTCACGTATAGCGGCGATAGGCTTCACTCCTATTACGTGGCATCCTGGCGAATGGGTGACGCATAATATGCCTCTGATCTGTTTCCAGATACTCAGGCGTCATCATCAGGTGATGGTGATTTAGGTCCGGGAGTTCCTGTCTCTTTAACAATATAAAGCTGTACAAAACTTTTGTATTAAATGTGAGTAGAAGGAATTGAACTACATATAAATCACGTATGACGGTGCAATCTTCATTCCCTCTTCTATTTATCCCTCTACTGTGCTTTTAGACGTCACAATGAGAGTATTTTAAGATGGGTGTATTCATAAATTGATCCGCGGTGAGGTCAGTACTCGGAGGGTTCGTTGCAATCGTGGTTGCAATATGTCTGGGGACAGAGCTCACGTGTCGAAGGGGCATAATCCGACGGAAAATATAGTGCGTCGTGTGGCAATTTAATTGAAAAAGTTAAAATAGAAGCTGAATGAACTGTGTTTATAGTTGCAAATTGTAAACATGATTAGGTTTGCCAAGTACATTAAATAGAAATTGCAATTGATTAGTTTAAATAAGTAATTTATGCATGAGATTTTTAAGCGAAAATGTTCTGAGAAAATAATACGGTTTGAGTTCAATTTATTAGTTGAAATTAAACCATAAATATTTGTAAGGATGGCTGTAATAAAATAAAATATTAATATTCTTAAAAAGTTATCACTCTTTACCCAACTACTTTAGTTAACTAAGTATGTAGATATGTACTTTTTTTTTTAAATTTGCCTATTTAAGGGACAAGCTAGAGTCCTAAGACCATACTGCCTATAGGTATATACTTCCTTCAAATCTAAACAATTTTTTAGCAAGTGTTCTTAATCAATGAATGAATAGGCAAACTGCCGCCCGTAGCGTTTAAATATTGGTTCAATCTGGCTACATGTTTTTGAGTTACATATTACGAACGTGTTTCAAATTCTCCCCGAGATTCGAACCCTCCTAGACACCATCATGCCCCTAGGATCTCAAACGTCTAGACTCAGAATGCAGACGCACTTACAATATTACCATACTAATTACATTGAGATTTACGCATTTTTACGTTTCAACCCTCTACGTATGTCTTCTTAATTGCATAGAAATTGAAACTGATAAAGTGGGGCGGACGTTGTCCACCAGTGGCAACTGCGTGGCGGTCGGGTTTTTACTCCGCATCTTTGGAGTGAAGGCGTGCGTGGGGTGAAGCCCCACAGCACGCAGCCATTCTAGCCTGCTTCTGTAAGGACGATGGGGGATGGAGGATGACCATGGAGGTCGATGGTCCTGCTAAAGTATAAATCTAAACCTAGACAGAATTACACCTACACTAAGAAACTAAAATTTATTTTACTTTTGAATGTTCTTTTTATCAGATGTGGTAGGCCACTCTATATTTAATCAGTGTGATTGAAATTCAGAATACATGTAACTAATACCCTGAAAAAAGATAATAACAAGATCCCTTGTATCATTTACCTATTAACACAATGATGGTCTGTTGATACACCAGATCGACAGAGACTACTAAGTTGGCAACACCATGGCATTCTTCCCTTACATAAAATCAAGGCCTATCACTCAAGAGGTGGCGAAGGTGCTACACATTCACATTTTGCCAGTAATTTACTTGGTATTAAGGTACAAACCAATAACCGGACACCATAATTGACCGAGCGAGCGAAGTGAGCAAAGCGTCTACATTTCGAGATTGGACAATTTTGCTTTAGTCCGTCTGTCTGTCTGTATGTGTGCTAGCAGCCACAGTTTTTATCCGATCTTCACGAAACTTGGCACAAGTGTTCCGTGATTTAATACAATTTTATTGCTCAACAATTTTGATATTTTTTGGATTGAGGGGAAAATGGGGTAAATATGGTCAAATAATATTTTTATGTTTTTCCGGGCTAGTGGTCCCCTTTATTATCCGATCACCATGAAAATTATCACAAATATTCCTTTAAAATATTTTTAGTGGAGTTATTTTTATTGGGGAGGGGGGATGGGGGCAATTCCAAATAAATATTTTAATATTCGCGAGGTCTACTGTTCGACCATAGGGCGACCACTAGTTTATTATATAATAGAAAATCAATAGCTCTCTTGTGCAACGTACTAAAATTGAAACGTTCACTTCCAGTTTCAAGAAACATCTGTATTTAGCAGAGTCTGATCCGCCGACAGACGGAGGCCAATCGAATTATACCCTATTATTATTGGGGACGCTTTTCACCGTCATAACAGGGGTGACATGTGTAGTCAAATCTACGAACAGTTTGCGTATTAATTAGTAAACCGATTTGTATTCATACATACCTTTCAATATCTAGATAGGGGTTAGGTTTTGAATGTGCAGTATTCCAAAGGGTGACGCTAACGGAAGGGATGTCTGTATTCATTTAGTGTATTGAACAAATGACGTCATATATACAGGATAAAATTTTAAACAGGAGCCAAATTTAAAAAATAAGATCTCGACTATTACTTTTACTTCTTCTAATTTTCCACTTCTGAAATTAGAAGAAGTAAAAGTAAAAGTATAATATGACGCTGGGACCTTGGGGTCCGAGCGCTCGCGGACATCTCGAAACTCATGATCGACTCTTCTCAAGACCAGAAGGCTCGTTACTTTTTAGCTCAAAGAATAAGCATTGCCATACAACGTGGCAATGCTGCCAGCCTTCTGGGAACATTGCCAGTCGACAGGCGACGAGGCGGAGCAGTTCTTTGACGCCTGTATATAGTGTATATTTTAATGTGTACATATAGTATAGTTTTTAGTAAGTGTAAATAGTATTTTCATATACTATTATGTATATTGTAATTCTTATTGTAAATTAATAAAACTTCGTCATAATAAAAAATAACTGTTAAAGGTTTCGATTTAAAATATTATCAAACAACAATTAAATAATTTACTAATTATTTTAAAGTGATTTAATGGCTCTTTATTTAAAAATCGTTTGCAACATAAGTACAGACAATAATTATATATCTATCTCTTCTCTATCAAGAACTTTTATTTTCATATCACAAAATAAAAATATATTTATAAACATAGTCACTTAAATCTTGAGTAGTAAAGCGGAAGTAGAGAAACAAATCATTTTCACAACTAATGTCATCTGGCGAAAACAGATGGAACTTCTTAAAATACCATATGCATCGCACAATGAGAATTCCTATATCGCATCATAGATACATACTACTCGACCTAGTATCTAGTAGTCCAATCTCAGTAAGCAGCAGCCCTCCATTTAAAGGCATTGGCAGTACTTTTAAGACCTCAACATAATAGCTAATAGTATAAGAGCCTATAGTGAAAAACAGAAGAAAAATTACCACACTATTGACGCCACAATAATGAAAACCCAAGAATCATAAGTACTATTTTTTTTTCAAGTGTAAAAAACGTTTCAAGTAAACGCTAAAATAAGCTAAAAGTGCTTGTGTTAGGAGTAGGTAGGTTCACGTCTGTAACACAGAGAATTGAAAACGGAGCAGAGACTTCACTTACAACATTTGCCCAAATCGGTCGCACCACCACAAGCACGCGTGGCATGTTTCAGTTTAAGCAGCTTTTTGGTGTGCTAAGTACGATTTTCTTACCAGTCACGTCAAGTATACTTGTTGTATAACTTCCAAGTAGTGTACTTTTATGTCACTAGATGGCGTTGTATGCAACTGAACAAGTTGTAGATCGCGATATCTGCTTTTTCATTCGGTCGACTTATGTATGTCGTAGACTTTAGTTTCAATAAACAATAATTGGTAACACATTAGTTTTTGCTTTTTATTTAAAGATCATACAGTGCCCACATTCAGAACAGACCTAGTACTCAGGTTGTACACTTATAAAAGTCTAACATTTTAAGAGGAATTTGTGAAGAGTAAAGTTGTGTTTGTGGTAATTTAGATAGTACATAATAATGTGAATCTATTACCAAGTTAATTTCAGGTCAATAAATAAATGATTTATCCCTTTCATCCTTACATCTCCTCTCAGGCCTGCTGGAAGAGATTTCTTAAGGAATAAATAGTGCCCTGGTACTATGTTTATTATATTTTTTTGTACTTCTGTATTCTTGTTATTTGTTTGTGTTTGTACAAAAGTACTACAAGCGAAATAAGCAAAAATGTAAAAAGGAAATTATTATAGTAATGAATTCGTAAAATATTCTATCGTACTGAATAATAGAGCTATTTACCAAAAGTTTTCTTTTATTTATCTTAAACTTTACCCTACCTACCCCTCTGCCTATCCCCTCGAGGATATAGGCAAAACTTCTTCAACCACCGAGCCTATTCCCAACGCAGTTGGGGTCGGCTTTCCAGTCTAACTGTGATTCGGCTGAACTTTGAAGTTTTACGTGGAGCGACTGCCATCTGACCTTACTGAACCCAAGGACGATATCGAAGTTCTGTAGTTAGACCGGTGGATTTTTGGTTTAGGGCTCCAACTACCCCTAACGACAGCCATAGTAACGAGTGCCATATGTCTGTATGGCAACCGGGACCGACGGCTTAACATGCTCTCCGAAGCACGGAGGGGCCTCAAAGTCTTTAAGCTTTACCTTAGCAATGTGTTAACATTTTCGGTTACCACTAGACCAAGTTCCCCTTTAGGATATAGGCATAACTATAGGTATGTATTATTAGGTAGTAAAACTTTAATGCTGGTTTTCATAAATTGACAACTGTCTAGAAAAATATGTAAAGGAAAATGCCATTCATGGTTTGGTTGTGTTCACTTGGATAAATAGTATTTATTAACCATGAGTTAAGATAAATTTACACATATTTATAATTTTTGGTTACGATCTTACCAAATATAACGAGGTTTGGTGAATGGTGAGCGTTGATATATCGAAAAGGTGGCCACCCTAAACCTACAACTGAGTCGCAAGTGTCAGTCGCCTGCGATGTATTAGGAATACATCGCAAACTACTGAGACTTGCGACTCTCGTCTTAGTCACACTCGTGTGTGGAATACAGTATTCCCCACTTTATCACACGAGTTCTTAGTGCCTATTAGGTAGATCTCGCGAGTTCTAGAATTTGCAGAAAGGACACCACTCCTTATAGGATGTATGTAGTTACACTAAACTATTTGTTAAATTTATTGAATGTGTCTTCAGCTTTTGTGACAACCCTATAATAATATAATAGCAATTTACACGTTGTTGAGAGCCGGTGCCTCTGTTCCGTTTTCACTCATCTGTGTCTGTAATGCGGTGACCGAGAATCGAACTCACGTGATCCAAACGGAAGCCAACACCTTAGCCACTAGGCTACAGACGCTTCTAAATAATTAAATTTAAGAGTAGAATGAAGTATTTAAATATAAAGTTTATTTAACAATATAAAAAACCGCTTGTCTATACACAAAACATTGAGTGAGCAACTTCTGCGAAATAAACTACATTTAGGATCTCATATAACAACTCAACTACAGAACTAATAAATCACCACTCAACTCAATTATGGAAAAAGTAAGCGCCCTCAATTAGATTACTCAATTGAGTTTCGCGAAGTTGGCCACAGTCCACTGAAGTAATGAAGAAATAGCACCCACATCACTGGGTTCCAACTCCAGTCGACTCGATGTCAATAAAAACAAATACATCACTAACATCGAGAAGCCTCCCCACTTTCCCTCCACACATCCCCATTTACACCCTAAATAGGTATTATAATTACATATCACGCTTCATTGTCGTGATAAATACTTTCTCACAGTTATCATTTACCAAATCTACGCTACTGTCCATTTTAGATAATGGTGCGAACGGGATAAAACATACTCCAGCTATCGGTGTGAGAAGAGAACCGAAATAATATTACATATATTATTATAGTGTCCACAAGCCAAGCGGATATTGATTATCTGCCACAGTTGAGAGCCACCGAGTGCCCCCAGCTCCCCCTCCCAAACCTGCTAGTGCCTACTAAACTTATGTTCCTAGCGCAAAGCGGAAATTTTCTACCCTAAATCTATTACTAGATGGTGCATTTTCACTCTAACCTTTTGTACAGATAACTTGTTTTTGCTATACTTGCGAAATACAATATTTGATCTCTGTCTAACCGGCTGAACACCGTGTGACTGCAATATCCCCGTCTTCTTCAAGCACATTCCATAATCATTTTCGATGCATTCCCGTACTATGATTTCCCAACGACACAGGGGTGCGTTGTAACAATTTTAGTCATAAACTGAGAGTTACTTTACTAAAGAAGAATGTATATCACAGATTAATTTAAAAAAATAATATTTACTAACAAAGTGAGCAACATCCAAATATTGTGTATAAAGACACAATTTAAGTAAAATAAATAAACAAGAACATTATGTTTGCATAAATAAATAAAAAATAAATCTTCCTCCTAAAGTTTTATTTATAAAAACGCATTTAATAGCGCTAAAACGTGATGTTAAGCTCCCATAAATGACCCACAATTTATTAAATGCGCCCTACTGTATCGATGGCGGCCAGCAAACAGTGGATTTAGTCAAATGTTTATTAAAATTTCAAGGTCTTATTATTACACAAAACTTCTACTTTTTCTATTTTTTTTTACAGTAAAGTTCATTAAAACTATTATTCAAGGATTCGCCGTAAACTTAGAAGCATGGCATGTCTAGACACACACAACTAGTGAACAAATTCTCTACTGCAAAACTTTTCGCAAGGCAAGAGACCTCACTACATTCATCTTACTTTGTTTGTGTGTGTAAATATAACCTGTGAAAAATTGCTTTTGTACATGTGTGCGGGGCCACACAGTTGCAGATATTGGGTTTTGGGGGAGGTACTGTATATGTATGCGTAGGGAGACGGAACGATAAAGGGGTCCGAGTTGTGAACTAAATAGCTTAGTGTTAACACATATTGACATCAAATTCACCGCGATGGTATCATTTATTCAGGTAACAATAAACTCATTGTACTTTTCGTTACTGAGATCATTAGAAGTAGGTAGTTGGGGTTTACTAATTTAACATCAAATATAAATACTAAGTACCTAAGTAGATTGTGTTGTTTACTTTAAAAACTAGTAGGTACCTTGAGTTATTGTTTAAGAAGCAAAAATTGTTTGCAGTTTGATTATTCAAAAATCGAAAAGTTCTTCTTCTTTTTTTAAAAACTTGGCTCTATCGATATTCATCGATGATTTCGCCAATGTCAAGGTGATGCTTGATTTTTTTCCGCACAGATTACTCTGAACTAATTCCCGGTGCGCGACAAGGAAACTTTGTTCGGTATTGTAATTTAAGAGTTTAGGCCTGGATTTTTGCTTAGCGTCAGAGGTAACCTAAAAGGCTACCAACCACGCACTCCGCAAAAACCCAAGTCCAATCGAAAAGTTAATAAACTACAATTTCTAAGATGTCCAAAATTTTATATTGTATCTATCTTACCCGGTAAACATACTCCGCCAGGATCTCATGGAGTCATGGAGGGTGCGACTTGAGCAACCCAAGTGGGGTACCACCAACATGGATGAAAAAAAAAAAAAAAACCCGGTAAACATTATTCTACCATATAAAATAGGTATCAAAATCAAAGAATAGGCGTAAGGTATTTACGAGTATGTATCAAAGAATGGCGTATATAGGAAGCTGAAAAATACTTACCGACCTATTTTAATAATTATTTCCAATATAGGTACGAAAAATATTTCACAAAATTCCTAAGAACCTTTTCGGAGGTATGAATATGGCTTCAAAACACCTTGTTTTATAATTCGTTTATACTTACTTTGTATTTTAATATTTTCATAAATGGCAACACCGTTATGTCAGTCACAAGAGCCTATAAGAAAATTTGTAACTACCCAACAGTAAACTTTCCGTCTGGGGTTACAAATTCACTGTTATAGTTATAATCTCCCCCTTAAATGCGATTAAGTGACTTCACACTTCCATGTCATGTAGAATTGGACTTTATATCGTTTATGTTGGGTTCAATTTTACAATTTACTAACTGTTAGAACGTATTGAAAGTTTCTATGACATAGATACGGGTAGTGCGGAACACCAAGAAAGTTTGTTAAACAAAATAAACATAATGTAGGATACTGTTAAATAATTTTTGAAGCAGATTCAAGAGCGTTTTAGATACTTTTAGAATTTATACTTGTGCTTAAATCCATCACCATTAGTAGTCCAGTCATTATAGTAAGTTCACCTCGGAATTCGAGATACCCAACTGTAAGTCGGTAAATACTTGTATATTGACACCCTGAAAGTTGTGTCAAAACCGTATGGTAGGGTGAAAAAGTATGGTAAAAAAGTATGGTAGGGTGTACGCAACTATTAAATTTCAAGGACAAAGGTCACAAAAATCGGATTTTTGCGCTTTTTTTGTAATTATCTCATTTCCTATGGTTTTTTTTGCTATTTTTATTTATTATCAATATTGTAGAAAACAAAATTCTCTACAAATTTTCGAGAACCGTTTTCGAGATAGAGGGCGGAGAGCGCGCGGTCACAGCATCACTTCAGGTCAACCGGTGCCTCCGGTCGAAAACGCGCCATTATAGTTGATGAACTATCGATAAATCAATGATTATAAATATTTGTAAATTTTTATTAACTTGTATTTCCGTGCCTCGGAGAGCACGTTAAGCCGTCGGTCCCGGTTGTCATACTAACATCTATGGCAGTCGTTAAAGGGTAGTTGGAGCCCTAAATCAAGAATCCGACCGGTCTAACTACAGAACTTCGATATCGCCCATGGGTTGTGGAGGTCAGATGGCAGTCGCTTCACGGAAAATATCTAAGTTCAGCCGAATTGCAGTTAGACTGGAAAGCCGACCCCAACTGAGTTGGGAAAAGGCTCGGTGAATGATATTATACTCGTTTTATATTTTATCATTTTTTTTCCTAACCTATACACTTTCTATTCAGTATTAATGTATTTAACAACACTTACCTGCCCATGTAATTGCAGAATTGTTAATGAAAATTATATTTAATTAAGGAATTATATTTAAATTTTAACCTAATTAATATTAATAACTTCTTACATGATGAAAAAAAAAACAAATAATATTAAATATCATTCAATACATTTATTTTTATAAAGTAAAAAAATGGAATAAAGGGTACAAAAACTACAATTTATAATTTTAATCATCTTCTTGCTCTTCATCGTCGTAAAATAAATAAAATAAAATAAATAAAATAACGTTTATTATCTTTGAAATTTTTAGAAAATTATTTAGATTCGTCAAAAGTTGGTGTGACTCTACCGAGAGTTCCAAAATGCAACGAGACTGAGAAGAGCCCTCAAGAAACTCAGTTCGGCTTTTTTCCAAAATATTTCATCTTAAATCTAATACAGAGTTATTTAGAAAGGAGCAATTCGTGTTACAACCAGGCAGCCTTGTCATCTAAGAAATCATTAATACTAAAATAAGCTTTATGGCACAATTTACGTTTTATTAGTTTTTTAAATTTATTAACAGATAAATTTGCTATTTCGGTTGGCAATGTATTGTACATTCGAATAAAGTTCCCCGCAAAAGAATTACTCACTTTATGAAGCCTAAATTTAGGAACAGCCAGTTTATCCTTATTTCTTAAGTTTAGATTATGATTATCACTATTTTTCACAAATTTACTTTTGTTCTTGTGGGTATACAATAAAATTTCATAAATATACTGTGAATACACTGTAAGGATGTTAATATGCTTAAACTTATCTCTTAATGACTCCCGAGACCCCATTCCATAGATAGTCCGGACAGCCCTCTTCTGCAACACAAAGATGCATTCAATATCGGCAGCGTTACCCCACAGTAGTATGCCATATGTCATGATACTGTGGAAGTAGCTGAAGTAGACAAGACGCGCCGTTTTAATGTCTGTAAGTTGTCGGATCTTTTTGACAGCATAGGCTGCTGAACTAAGCCTGGCCGAAATTTTCCCGATATGAGGCCCCCATTGCAATTTGGAGTCTAACGTTATGCCCAGAAAGACAGTGTCATCGACCAATTCTATTATATCATCCCTAACCTTAACACTGGTTTTAACAAGTCTTACATTAGGTAAGGTGAATCTTACACATTTAGTTTTATTTTCATTTAATAATAAATTATTAGCACAAAACCAGTGGACTATCCTAGAGAGGGCAATGTTTACATCGTCAAGTTCGCGCTGTCCACGTTTAACTTTAATTCAAAAACAAAACTACCTCGTGGTCGTCTCTTATGAGGTGAGGGAGATCATTAATATATACTAGAAAAAGAAAAGGTCCCAAAATTGAACCCTGCGGTACCTCCATTGCTACAGGAGAACCAGGTGACTGTTTACCATTGATCACTACTTTCTGGACCCTATCACTTAAGTAAGAATTGACGAAATTCAAGGCCGTCCCCCGGATTCCGTAATGATCAAGTTTCTTAATTAAAGTCTGGTGCTGAACGCAATCGAAGGCCTTAGATAAGTCACAGAATACACCATAAGCTTCATATGACTCATCCCAGGCCCTGTATATACACTCTAATAATTTAATTCCGGCATCAGTGGTGGACCGACCACGAGTGAAACCGAATTGTTTTGTATGTAATAGTTTATTAACGTTAAAGTGATTTTGCATTTGATTAAGCATAATTTTTTCAAAAATTTTACTAAATGTAGGTAGTACAGAAATGGGACGGAAATTGGACGGATCTGAAGTACTACCCGATTTAAACAGGGGAATTAATTTACTAGATTTCATTAAATCAGGGAACACACCACTATCAACACAATTATTAAATATTATTCATCAATTATTAAATATGTTCAGGAGCAACCATTTGAACAAAAGAATTTACTAAATACACAGAGATGTCCCAGAGGTCAGCTGTTTTCTTGATATTTAAAGATTTAAAAGTTTTTAAGATGGTGTTTATGTTAACTTTACTGAATTTAAATATAACGTTACAACAAGGAACGTTTGCTTTTAACAAAGATTCTGCAATGGGGGTTGAAGAGCCTAGGGTTTTTGTCAAATCTACAGGAATTCGGGAGAAAAAAATTTCAAATTCGTTAGCGACCTCGAAGTCTGATGTTGTTATTTTACCATTTATATTAAGTTTAAAATTATTATCATTTAATTTTTGTTGACCTCTTTCCGCGTTTATAATTTTCCAAGTAGATTTAACTTTGTCTGCACTATTGAGAATTTTATCACTTATATATTTTGATTTAGCTGCTAAACAATCTGCTTTAAACTTTTTTTAATAAGTTTTAACATAATCTAGAAATTCAACTGATCTATTAAGCTGTCTTTCGAGTATAGTTCATAAAGTTTTTGTCTACTTTTGTGGTGTATACCCCTCAGTGGCCCATTCACTGAAAGTAGGACTATCACTAATCATGACCTCCTTAGACTTGAATATGGAGTTGAACTCGTTGTAAAAAGAATCAAAAAATAATTTATACATTACATTTGGATCTAAGCCAGTGTCTAAGAATGGAATTTTATTGCAAAGTCCAACCCTCATACGTTCCAAGCGGTCACCAGTTATTGGTCTACATAATATTTTACGTTTTATAACTTTTTCTTTAGAGATTTTAAAAGATGCTATTTGCCCACAATTGTCTGAAACTAGCTTTTTTATAATACTTTTACTTTCTGGCAACATATCACTGTATATATTATCCAGGCAAGTGGCTATTGTAGCACAATATCTAGTAGGCTCCAAAAATAAGTTTGTAAGATTGTGTGATTTAAATAAATTTAAAATATTATAACTCATAGGCGTATTAACAAGTAAATCGACATTAAAATCACCACAAACTATTAGGTACTTATTAGTTTTTCCAAGTTTACATAGAACTTTGTCAATAAGTTCCTCAAATTCGCAAAAGGGCGAGGTTCCAGGTTTATACACGCATACTACTATGAATTGATCCATTTCCACGCAAGACAGTTCGATTTTACACTCTAGAGAAAGAAAAAATATCGTCTTCCGGCTGCTGGTAAATTTCAAACTGGTCTTCATTATAGTCTTCAACGGCATTTGTCTCAAGTTTTTCCATGATTTCGGGGTCAAAGGTTCCATCTTCGTTAATGTCGCTCTGATATGGTAGAGCATTGAGACAAGCTGGCCCATTACATTCGCCACAAGCTAAAGAGCATTGCAAGCCAACTTTCCTGCATCCGCATCGCGAACCACAACCACTCTTGCAGTTGCAGAAAATTGTATTTAGCAAATCTTCTGGAGCAGGTGGTAAAATTGTCATGATAGGCTCCAGAAAATCGTTTCGCATTGCCCAACCCCATACCTGGGGTTACAAATCATGCCCTAACCAAGTTTGAACTTGATAATATACACGTTTGAAATGTTGATGAGCAGCTGCACTTGTTGGTGGAATATTTGAAAGCTGCACAGGTTTGAATAGATATAGATTTAATGCATGAAGAAAATGGTAAAATATAATATAATAGTTAGTAAAAATTTACAAATATTTATAATCATTGATTTATCTATAGTTCATCAACTATATTTGGCGCGTTTTCGACCGGAGGCACCAGTTGATCTGAAGTGATGCTGTGACCGCGCGCTCTCCGCCCTCTATCTCGAAAACGGTTCACCGTATGAAATTTTTTTTACACAAAATTTGTAGAAAATTTTGTATTCTACACTACAATATTGATAAAAAATACATATGGCAAAAAACCCATAGGAAATGAGATATTTACAAAAAAAGCTCAAAAAAACGATTTTTGTGACCTTTGACCTTGAAATTTAATACTTGCGTACACACCATAGGTAGGTTTAGAGACAACTTTTAGGGTGTCAATATACAGGTATTTACAGACTTACAGCTGGGTATCTCGAATTCCGAGATTCATACCTAATTTAAGCTTAAATGACTGGATATTTTGTAATGTAAATATTTTTAGTCTATAATTATGTATATTTTGTATATAATAAAAAAACAAGGACTATAATTATTTTAATTAAGTTAAATTGACCTGATATAATAGGTATTTACTTACAATAAGAATTACAATATACAAAATAAACATAATTGTAGATAGTTATAACATAGTTAAATTTATTAAAATAAATAAAAATTTATTAAAAATCAAATTATGTCATCATCATATTAAATAAATAAAAATATATTTAAAAAAAAACCTTTTATATGTTTGTGACCTTATATCTCTGAACTGGGTGAACCGATTTAAATTTTTTATTTAAATGAAAGCTACTACTTTCCAAGTGGTCCCATTTCAATTTGGTCCCATTCCGACAATTATCTGGTCCCATTTCGTTAATTTGAAGTTGCTTATTGTGTCAATTTTTGACGTTTATTTTATACGTATTAATTTTGTTTAACAACCCTTAACAAGCCCAGGTCATCCTCATCTGCATATGATGCACCTGTTGATACAGAAGAGACAAACATAATATAAAGCGCCCAACAACGGCAATAGGCTCGCCCCTGTTTTATGTAGAACCACAAAAATGACTCTCGAAATATAGACATTATTATAAACACCAATATTTAACTTTATGTGTGTTAGTGTCAGATATTTTTTGTACCTTGTTAGCCAAAAAAGGTCAAGAAAACTTATGTTAAAATGAAATTTAAACATGGAGCTCTTTTTACAATGATTTGTTATAAGGTACGTGCAAACTCGTCCTTCACATGCGACGTATAACACGCATTATGACATCTGAACCGGATCTGGCCTACACCATTTGTATGGTAACCAACACACTGGTCATTCATCACGCTGTTTTACGCGTCACCTGGCCAGATTCGCGTGTTCCCATGCTATCCCATGCATACGCGGTTACACTGTAAAGTATAGCGCGTAGATAATGTAAACGTCAGACGTCGTAAGACGTAGGACCAGAGTGTTTCAAGCTTTATTCCCAAGTAAACGAACAGACGTATAAAATCTAAAGTCATACCTACATAATAATTTATTATTTGTTTGTCAATTGAGCGGCAACCTCCATGAAATACATAAAACTTTTATATTTATGGCAAAAGTTAAATCTCCTTATTGCTCTAGCAATTTAATCTGACTAAAGCGTGTTAAACATTTCAATGTGAATGTTCTTGATTGAAGATTCACATCAACCAATAAACTAAACAAGGAACTGTGAGTTGATGGCCGCAATGGAGTCATAATGAACTTGTAATAAAATTATTGGACACACACTGGGCAGCTCAGACAACGCCCCAGGACGAGTTAACCTGTTTAGTGATGTGACTATCGATAGCGATAGCGAATATCGATATCGATATAAATGAGGTGAACTTAAATAATGCAAATACTTAAATATGTAGATAAAAATTATAAATCAGTAAAACTGAAATGTCATCGGCAGGACTCGAACTCGTGGCCTTTCCCCTACAAGCATCCCGCGGCATTTCCCTTGTTGGGGAAAAGCCGCGGTCTACCACTAAGGTACGATGATCATACCGACATCACCCAATATTTACTTAATATACAGAATGAATTTTTGAAAAGGGCTTGGATGGCCAAATCCGAAACTATAAGGAATAGCGAAAAATGCTCAAGGGAGTCACGAGCCCTATTTTGATGAAACTTAAAACCTCATTATTAGATTTTTGGAAAACCAATAATCTTAGCTGGGAATCGAACCCATTGATTTTGGAAAAAAACACACCCTTTTAGTTTGCCGTATATCATTACTTCGCAGAATTTGATGCTTAACAGTGACACTATCATATGGTGTAATAATAAAGGATGTGTTTTATTTTTCAAAATCAATGGGTTCGATTCCCAGCTAGGATTATTGGTTTTCCAAAAATCTAATGATGAGGTTTTAAGTTTCATCAAAATCGGGCTCGTGACTTCCATGAGCATTTTTCGCTATTCCTTATAGTTTCGGATTTGGCCATCAAGCCCATTTCAAAAATTCACCTGTATAGTTCCTGCTGAGCGCCACTGGAAATACGTTCTGCGTGTGAGCCAGAGACGCCCGGCAACGGACGTGAGAGCGTCCGTGACCTTGGAACGCGAAATTAAAATATATATATATAATTCCTTGATCGCGCTATTGAGGTTAGCGTTGAAGCCACCTACCGGAATTCTGCTGAACTACTGTACCAGTGTATCATGTTACAACTATATTTAAAGACTGAATTTTTAGATGCTTTCAATACAAATACTTAAATACGGGCTGTCACAGTAGCTGCTAGAAGCTTGCTGTTAATACTGCATAGTTCAAAAATTCCATATTTATTAAAAAGTACTTAGTAGCAATTACATAGCTTTCTACAGTTTGTAGACTGAACTTGTTTGTTTAAGAAGTTAAATATTTTTCAATTTAAGCAGACGTAATGTTCCTCTCCTTTATGTCGTGCATTAATAATCTGTTATATTGTCTGTCATACTAACAACAGGTAAAACTTAGAACTTTAGCTTATCTTTGCCTTTCAAACTTGAAATTGCAGTCATTAAACTTGATACATCAATACGACACGCAATAAGAAAAAAGCAAGATAATTTATATCGACATCGATAAAAGAACCCCACTTACACTCAGTAGTATCTAGAGAGGCGAGCTACAATAAAATGTACCGAGCTAGCTACAAGCCTGAGCAGTTACTCGGGTATGGCCCCACCCCTCCTCCTTGCCCTCCCAAACACCATATGCGCAGTTTGCCTCACACATGAATAATACACACACACGCACATTACCTGCGAATCCTGTGTCCATACATTTGATTATCAATGACGTAGCAGCGACCAATCTATCGATACTATAATAGTGTTTGACTGTGACGTAATAAAAATATTATTAAAGAAAAAAAAAGAGTAAATATGATTAGTACGTTGTTATGGATTTGGTGCTGATTTAGGATGAGTCTGCGGCCCTTTCGCATTTTTGCCTTTGACTACACAACAAAACCTTTTAATTCCGTACCGTAATTTGTTTCCGTAAAAGATCTCGCGAACAGTGTCGTCCCTGTATCCGACGCAACAGCGACCTCAGCATGTCACACTCCCTGATGAAGAGTTTTCAAAGGATTCCAAGATAGCCAGCACGAACCCACATAAATTACGTAAGAGAACATTTTTTTAATATTTTTAAGCATATACCAGCTATTTTAAGCTAAAAGAATGCAAACTTACAATAGCTGTAACTAACATAAGTGCAAGATACATTATAATAATTTTGTGACAAAATGTACTGTATAAGGATTGTCTGTTTGTCGGATTTTATCTTATGCAGAGGGTGCAGCCACCCCAAGCAGACATTCGCTAGTCGCTTGAGTCAAACATGAAACCAGAAATATTGATAGATACGAGTATGTTAAAATTCATTATAAATTGTTGAACGTTTTCTGCAGCTACAACTACAACACAATCTGCTAGCATATTTTGCTAAACATCATTTTATTCTTTTTCCAGAAATACGCTTTATTATAACAACACTAGAAGTTTTTTAAACTCTAAATAGTAGTTATTGCATTTGGCTATATTAAACAAACTCTACAGTTACAAACTTTAAAGTTAAAAACTTCGACACTATCATTATAATTTTATTTTAATTAGCATTAACTGTAAATTCATTAAATGTAAGAATAGTTCAATAAAAAAGAAGCATTCCGGCCTTCATCGCAACTGACTTTTTTCGCAACTAATTTCTTAGAGAGAAGTTCCCTGCTTATGGGAATCCATTTATTTTCAACCGACTTCCAAAAAAGGAGGTTCTGGTTGACGGCAAAAAAGCTGCGTGAAACATACTTATACTTACCCGTATTTCATTTTATAAACTTGAAAGTTAAACATTTTTTTGGAACAGTTGCGAGCAACGATTATTTGCCACATCCACATGTTCTACATAGGTTTAGTTGGTTGGTGTTAGCGAGTCTGCAAGTGGACATCCCAAGGTGACATTTTATAATATAAGATTGTAATCTCATGGAGGTCCAGTGAGTGTATTGAATATTTGCAATTATGAAAAGAGACTATAATACGCTTTGCAGCTAAGATATTATTTAAACTTGAAAAGACTGACGAGCGTATTTCAGGAGAAAAGCATTGTCCAAATAAAGAGAGATAAAAATTTCAATTAACAAACTTTACAAAAAAAACGAGAATGTTTTTACGAAACATAAATGTAATTTTTGTAGTTATATCTTAAAATCCTGTATAAAATTGAAATATATATCAAATGGTACTTATTTTCATTTGTTTTTACTTCAAGTACTCGTATCATCAGATTACGTTTATAATTTTAAGAGATTTCAACCTACAATCCAACACCCTATTTGACCCTATTAATACAATTCAACAATAATTTTACGTTGAACGGAACGTGAAAGAAGTTCAAGCGTCTTGTTGAGGCCACGACTTTGGGAAATGGGGTGAAAAGGGAAAGGGGAATCATTGCCGGGATCCCGTCCCGGAAAAATACCTCGAAACAGAGCGGGCGGGGTGGGACCGCTTAATGATCAAAACGCCTTCAATATTGCGAAGGCATGAGACTTATCATTATAATTTATTCAGGGCACAGCAGCTAAGAAATGTCTTTCGTCGCACCTCCATTTTAACGGTTGTTCGAGAGACACAAACTTTTCCTACTTTCTTCTAAAGTAGGAAAGTAAAATGAATTATTCCTCTTATTAATATTGTTAAGAACTGTCGTTATATGCGTACAGATTGAGATAATTTTTAAATTTGATTTTGTAAAAGATACAAGTAGGGTCCAAGTTCAATCAGCCGCCAGATCACAACATTCGCACTCCTGACTATTTACGACGTAAACAATATTCAAAAAAAAATTTTTCAGAGCAATAGTTCGACTCTGGATCTCTCGATTTCTAGATGATTAAACCCATCAGAATAGGATTACGGATGGGCTGCTAACCATGGGTGTAGCCGCACTTCGAGCCGCACCGATTTTGAACTGTGAGGTATCACAAATAAAGTGTTATGTGAGGTATCACAGATAAAGTGTTATATGAGGTATCACAGTTTTATGCGAGATTAGCAGTCGAAGCGAACATAAGTTAATTGTCATAAGTCAGAAGCATAACTTAATTAAGTTTGTTAACATTCGCTCAACAGTTAATATTTTTGTTATAGTTCTTTATTTTAAAATAATGAAGCTATATCTAATATAAGAGAAATCTTTATAAAAGGAACACAATGTTATATCAATTTTCAACTTTTCTCACAACAGCAAAAAACATTTGTGTGAACGTAGACCCAGATCCAGTCAACATAAGATTAAAAATTGATGGAATCACAAATTTTCGCATCTGTATTCGATAAAAAAAGTTAACGTCAATAAATCAGTTGAGTGCGGAACACACTATAGGAGGTTTTCCTCTAATAAAGGCTGTACCGGTCTATAGGTAGCCTCTTTGTCTACAGCGCGGCAAGGCCTCATCGGTGGAAACTTTCCTTTCCGCAGTCAAACTTAGATCAAGCTTGGAATTTTGGTGGAAATTTAATAGTAAGATTTAAAGCGTGTCGGTTATCATTTTAGTGTGACAGCATAATCTGAAGTTGTATGTGTTAAAATGTTTTTTTTAATACAACTAACTAGCAGCATACCAAAATACTATCTCTTTTCATTTCAATAAACACAATAGGTATAGAAACAATGTACTCGTATAAATTGATTCATCGCGTCGCGAGCCTATAGCGGTAGTACCATCACTTGGAAAGTTGCAAAAATTCATAACTCTTAATTTTTAATTGTTATTTTTTAGGATTTAGCTAGGCACCATGTGTGTGAAAATCATAGCTGGGTTTTATAGATATATCTCTTACTATGTTCAATTCAAATATTAACAACTTCATATTTAATTGACCGAGCGAGCGAAGCGAGCGAAGCGTCTCAGTTTTAACTCGAGGACTGGCCGATTTGGCGTTGTTGGTATGTGTGTCAGTTCCGGTCTACAGGCCGCATTTTTCAGCCGATTTTGTGTTCTTTGTTGCAAGGCGCAACTTTTGTCGAATGGATTTGTTGATTGGGGGGAAAATGGGGGAGAAATGGGGGAACCTGCATTTTTCAGCCGATTTTCATGAAATTTGGCACAAGTGTTCTTTGTTGCAAGGCGCAACTTTTGTCGAAGGGATTTTTCGATTGGTGGGGAAATGGGGGACAAATTGGGGGAAAATGCGAAAATAACGTGAGGTCTACTGTTCAAAGAACTACTAGTCTATTTTAAAAACAATTGAAATTAAATTAAATAAATTAGAAAACTTAACTTCGACCTATCTAAAAAGCAAGTTATTTGCTTCAACAATGATATTATGTACCTACATATTTGCAAAATACTCATACTATTTGGATAGCCAATTATACATAACACTGTATTATTCTATTCTCATAAAGAATGCACACTAACAGAACAGCGCCTCGTCTTAATTAAACTTACTCTATATAGTTACGTACTCAATCTCACTTGTGGAAGTTAAGGAAAGGTTAAGGCGGGGCCGGCCACCCTCTGCCTCCACTCAACATTCCCGAATATTCCCAAAGTATCGCTTAATGCAAGTTTATTATCTGCCATCGTTGAACATTAATTAATATTCTTTATTTTCTTTGTATGTTTTTCGATTTCAATTTCATAAAGATTTTAGATATTTTGATTTATTTTCGTATTTTCTTCAGTATTTTAATTTGCTTAATTGTTTTTTTATTATTCGCTACCTCAAATATTTTAGGACTAAAATAAAGGATATTAGAATTTTGTAAAGAAAGATCAGGCCTCCAAGTATGGATTAGCAATAATTGTGGCAACAATTTTTTTATATCCTTAAGTGGTTTTACTGGGCGTCCCAGGTACGCCCTCGAAAGGATAACCCCAGGGCACCAGCAAAACTCTAGGCACCTTTAGTAATTATGGCAACCTGAAAAAACCAGCCTTAATATTATCCCCCCTTTTAGAAATCGGTTTGGCCAATTGTGGTTGTGTATGACCACAACATGTAAAGCCTGAACAAAACAGTTATTTTAATCGAATTCTATTTGAATTATTTTATTATTCTAGCATACAAATTCCTAGCTTCAGACCCCAGTTATTATATACAGTAATAATTTAAGATTCTTCGAAGAACTTAGGCCTCTCCTATACCACGCTACTTCACCCGATCCTGGGCCATTTAACCCATTAATTTGAAAGATTAAAATAGTGTTATTTGTTACACATTTTTTTTCAAACAAACAACAAACTAACAAAGATTAATAAACCGCAACCAAAGTTTACTCATTGCGTGCCCGAAATTATTTTATATTTACTTACACAATTTACGTGTGCTTGCTTTAATTTCATTAGATTAGAGAGGTTTATTCAAAGGAAATATATTTACTAACTGCATATCTTAAATTGGCCTGTTGCCACTTTTGCCAACCCTTAACATCGGTGAGACCAATGTCCTTATAACAGTGCGATAAGGTTGAAATTTCCATGTAGAGTGTAGTACAATTGTAAAGGTTGTCGCTTCCGAGCACTGGTCGCTTTCACCCCTTACCCCAAACTCCACATGTTATTTACGTGTGAACACAACGCCGTGGAGGGTTCAATTTATCTGACCTACTAGGCCTCCCACTAATATAACGCTCGGAATTGCTTGTACCCCTATACGGTGGTGGTTTATATAGGTATTTCAATGTAAACATGTTTCTTTGTTCTTTTTTTTTTTCTTTTAATCTGTACATGATTTGACCAAATTTTTTTTAAACTTATTTATTGTTACTGTCTTAAACTAATTGACGGGTTAAAATTTTAAAATTGAAAGTTTCTCGAACTTTTTTTTAATTCGAAATTACTTAAACTTCTACAAATATTCAGTAAGTACCTATTTAACATTTTTAGCAGCACAAGCAATATTATTTACTCTTGCTTCTACATAACAACGTAGGTACACACACATACATATACTCCGTCTCTTTTACTGACCTATCTCAATCAAATATTTAGCAACTATTCTACTATTTACTCAAAGATACAACTGTCATAGCCACATTGGAGTTCATAACACACATAGGTTTAACAATTATTAAACCAGTGGTTCTGTGAACCGTAGACTTCGGGAGGGGCTTTGTTTATTCTTAAATTGTATTTATTTGCATGACTTTTGTGTTTTCCAAATTTCTTCTTCAATTTTCTTTATTAAAATGATGAAATGAAATGTTATTCATTGTAAGCAAGGAGTGTGTGTGTAAAGTTTCATGCAAATCGGTTGATAAATACGGCCTCAAACATGATCGGACAGTACCCGTAGATGTAGAGGTATAGACGAAAGAAATTCTCCCCAGTCTGACAATGAAACGGAGACTTCGGTCGCTTCGCTCCCTCAGTCAATTACGAAGAGAAATAGTATTTTAAATAAATATTATTATGTATTACAAATAATATTTGTTTATAGTCCGAGACGCCCGGACTTTAATTGGCTGTGCCATAGCGGCTGGCACGTCAGATTTTGTTGCCTTTAATAAACATTTCATCGCAAGGCAACAGGTTTAAATTTTTCTTTCAAAATTACTATATAACTGCTACTTTTTATTAAATTCATTCAGCTGTATTGGGAATAGACTTGCCCCCTATTACGTGGGACTAAAATACTGCAAATTGTGTGTCTCGAGAAATCGAGAACCAACGGTCCCAACTCCGCCAGGATCTCATGGAGACGTGGAAGGTGCGACTTGAGCAATCAAATTGGGGAACCACTGTTATCGCGGCATGCATGACCTCACGACTCGTGCGACACAGATCATTACCGGGCATGGATGCTTCGGTAGCAATCTGTTTCGCATCCATCGTGAGGTCACACCCCGGTGTCAACACTGCGAGGTTTCCGACGACGACACCACACTCCACGCATTGGTGGAGTGCTCAGCGTGGGCGAGTCAACGCCGGGACCACTTCCAGAGCCACTACGAAATGGGTTTGGACGTGGATACCCTCTTGCTGGAGACCATACTTCAAGCCATGGCCTCCAGCGGGAGTGGGTGAAACGCGGCCCTGTCATGGTGCGTACCAGAGACGCCCGGCAACGGACGTAGGAGCGGCCGTGTCCTTTGGCTGCGGAATTAAAATAAAAAAATAAAAAATTATAAAGTAAACACCTCTGTCCATTCCAGCGGCTGATTCGCTATACCTAATAGCCGCTTGAGCGCTATATTGACTCTTTGTACCCGACTATGGACACCAAAATTATATATTCCATAATACATAATCTAAAACATAGTTACAGTGCTTTAACAGAATATTTTTCTTGGGCAAAAAGCCGATATTCCCTCAAGAGTTACGACATTTCAATTTGCCAAGGCGGGCGGAAAATGGAATTACGATTAAAGCGAGACCGCCTGAATGTCGACGACGGCATCCTACTCAGACCCGAATGTAACCGACGATAGTCGAAGAGAAACGAACCCGCAACGCGCCCAAGCAGTGTATTGATTAGTTGCGGGGTGCTCGATGCCACATAAATTAGGCCGTACAGAAAAACAGATTTTATCTTACCTTTATTTACATTGCAACAATCTTTTAAAGGTAGTAAAGGAGTAAATAATTCAATTTCTGCAACACTAATTTATGCTTTATGCCTGTTTAATTTAAGCCATGTAGATTTCTTCCAAGTGCGTACCTACCTGGGGCGCCCGGCAATGGACGATGCGGTGGCAGCGCTTTTAGGCCGCGGAATAAAAAAGCCGTAGCCTAAAAACTACTCCTGAAATTTTTGCATCAGTCTGTATATTCTGTTCAATACACTGATAGGCACATTTCTAATCAAAAGTTCTAACACATAAATTCACAGTCACGATACCAGCAAGAGTCCGCTTAAGAGGACAATAATAATTGTTTCATTTCCAGCCGTAATTAATATAAAAGCGATCGTATTTGACGCAAGCCGACATCGAGGGCGAAATAATGTAGACGAATAAATATACATTACATTATTAACGAATGCTGGCCTCGTTTCTCGCTCTCTTTGTTCGTTTCACGATTTTCCGTGAGAATTAATTGAAAATAAGTTTTCCTCATTGCGGTTTCAAGGTTCAAAATAATTTGTTGGGTGGAACATTTTGTTTTCAGTGATCGAGCGCGAAATGGCTAAATGACAATCGACTGTATTTTCTTGATAGCTAAGTAACATGTTGTTTGAGGCCTGAACGACGGGCACGTTTCATGATTTGTGAGTTTATAGCAACGGTGAAGTGTCGGTGGTTAATGGTGGCAGCGCGTGGCTCTCACCAGCAGACATATTGAAAAAGTTTGACGTGAAAAAAGGCGGCAAAAGTGGAAAACCGATCGAACCGAAGACGATTTAATTCAGCTAATCTTTTAAAAATATCGATAAATTATTTTTATACATTGATATCACGTTGTTTTTAAATTTTTTTTTTATTCTGCGGCGTAAGGCCCTCGCCACTCTTACGTCCATTGCCGAGCGCTTTTGGTTGGCACTTAGAAGAATTTCCAGTGGCGCCCGCGTTACACAATATGTAAGGTATTTTTAAGTAAAGTATCGTATTAGCTTTTTATCTCGTTATTTTTGGATGCTTTTGTCCTAAATAAATAATGTCAGCTCAGCCTCTTCACACTTAAACTCTTAGCTTTTAATAATGTTCTTAAAAAATACTAGGAATTTAGATAGGTACACAAATATTATATCAGAACAATAGTACCTACTTACATATCGACCCAGGTATGTAATGGTAAGTAATTCAGCTCGTATTAAAGATTTAGATGGAATATCTTCCCCTCCCTCCATTCCCCTGGGTAGCCCTCAGGTTATCCCGTTGTATCTTGAAGAACTCAAGCACCACTTGAGCCTACATTTTCCACGGTAAGCTGATTTTTTGGCTACAATAAAGTGTAGCTTACTAACAATACACTAAGGTGTATTTTACTAAAACTAAGGGAGGAATATCTTACTATTTGAAGTATATTATTTATTGGCACATTTTCGGTAGGTACTTAGAGTGGAACTACTAGTGTAAGGTTTGGTCTCTCATTTAACATTATCTATAACAGTAGACCTCGCGAACATTAAAAACATTTTTTGAGATTTGCTCCCCTTCCCCCCCTCTCCTATAAAAAAAACTCAAACTAAAAATATTTTTTCTAGTACAAGAATACTTGTGTCAAGTTTCGTGCAGATCGGATAATAAATGGAGCCGCTAGCCCGGAAAAACATTAAAACTTTATTTGATCTTACCCCATTTTATCCCCAATCTAAAAAAGCTCGCTACGAAAAAAAAATATTTAATCAAGGAACACTTGCGCCAAGTATCGTAAGGATCGTATACAAACTGTGGCTGCTAGCACACATACGGACATACAGACGGACGAAAGCAAAAGTGCCGAATCTTGAAATGTAGACGCTTCACTCGCTCGGTCAACTATTAATTATTATTGATATCCATCGATCCACTCCATAGCTTGCACGTTTAGGCTCTTTCGAGGTTAAGGGATGATTTATAATTAGACCGTGCCGTGCTCGGGGCGTGCCGTGTACGTGGCCCGGACGGGGCACGGATTTGAAACGTTACATACATTTTATATGAACCAGTTTATAATACACAGTGCATAATCCGTGTTCCGTCCGGGCCCGGACGACTCGTCTACACCACGGTTGTTGCACGGTCCTGCCCCGTCCCCTCCACGTCCCGTCGTAATACGAACAGTCTTCCGTGCTGCGTACGGGCAGTGAGCGACGAATGTTTAGTGAGGGGGCACGCACGTTTTTTTTGTTTCACTGAAGCTCAGTTTCCTTGTGATACAGAAAGAAAAGATTCATATCAATTTATTTAAATTATGTAATTAATTTTTTAGGGCTCCTGCATGTTAACACATGTCAATATGTGGCGTTCCATATCAAAAGGGACCTTAAAGACCTGTATTTATAGTGAGCGGCGCCGTCGCACAGTGGAACGGATTTCGGATTTGCGGACGTTTCTATTTAGGATTTTTTTTATTTATCTTTCCGACCTACTGTACGCCGCTCGGTAGCACAGTTCGTTTCATTCAAACTTCAATTACCTGAGACATACTGCTAATCGTTGTCAACTTGCAGACTGGGGAGAATTTCTTTCGTCTGTACTGGTCTGTACCTACGGGTTCTGTCAGATCATGTTTGAGGCCGTATTAATCAACTGCTTTGCATGAAACTTTACACACACACTCCTTGCTAACAATGAATAACATTTGAATTATATTTTTTGGATTGGATGACAAATGAAAGAGTAATAAAGAAAATTGATTAGTCTTCGTCGTTGCTTCTGTTTCCTCTTCATCAATAACTATCGCAATAGCAGCCATCTAAAATACGTTCTGCTTGTAACCAGAGACGCCCGGCAACGGACGTTAGAGTGGCCGCGGCCTTGGTCGCGGAACTAAAAAATATAAACATACAGCACGGACGGGCCCCGCTCCGTCCCCGCCACGGCCCGGACACGGACCGGTCTAATACTAGGTATGCAATACATTCTGCTGTGGCAATAATTGAGCTGAGTTTGTCGATCCGGGTCGAACTCCTATACGACTAGACCGATCTTTATGAATAACGAAAGCAAAAGTGCCGAATCTTGAAATGTAGACGCTTCACTCGCTCGGTCAACTATTAATTATTATTGATATCCATCGATCCACTCCATAGCTTGCACGTTTAGGCTCTTTCGAGGTTAAGGGATGATTTATAATTAGACCGTGCCGTGCTCGGGGCGTGCCGTGTACGTGGCCCGGACGGGGCACGGATTTGAAACGTTACATACATTTTATATGAACCAGTTTATATTACACAGTGCATAATCCGTATTCCGTCCAGGCCCGGACGACTCGTCTACACCACGGTTGTTGCACGGTCCTGCCCCGTCCCCTCCACGTCCCGTCGTAATACGAACAGTCTTCCGTGCTGCGTACGGGCAGTGAGCGACGAATGTTTAGTGAGGGGGCACGCACGTTTTTTTTGTTTCACTGAAGCTCAGTTTCCTTGTGATACAGAAAGAAAAGATTCATATCAATTTATTTAAATTATGTAATAAATTTTTTAGGGCTCCTGCATGTTAACACATGTCAATATGTGGCGTTCCATATCAAAAGGGACCTTAAAGACCTGTATTTATAGTGAGCGGCGCCGTCGCACAGTGGAACGGATTTCGGATTTGCGGACGTTTCTATTTAGGATTTTTTTATTTTTCTTTCCGACCTACTGTACGCCGCTCGGTAGCACAGTTCGTTTCATTCAAACTTCAATTACCTGAGACATACTGCTAATCGTTGTCAACTTGCAGACTGGGGAGAATTTCTTTCGTCTGTACCTACGGGTTCTGTCAGATCATGTTTGAGGCCGTATTAATCAACTGATTTGCATGAAACTTTACACACACACTCCTTGCTAACAATGAATAACATTTGAATTATATTTTTTGGATTGGATGACAAATGAAAGAGTAATAAAGAAAATTGATTAGTCTTCGTCGTTGCTTCTGTTTCCTCTTCATCAATAACTATCGCAATAGCAGCCATCTAAAATACGTTCTGCTTGTAACCAGAGACGCCCGGCAACGGACGTTAGAGCGGCCGCGGCCTTGGTCGCGGAACTAAAAAATATAAACATACAGCACGGACGGGCCCCGCTCCGTCCCCGCCCCGGCCCGGACACGGACCGGTCTAATACTAGGTATGCAATACATTCTGCTGTGGCAATAATTGAGCTAAGTGTGTCGATCCGGGTCGAACTCCTATACGACTATATTTATGAATTCAGATATATGCACTCACGGTGATGGTCACTATGACCGTGCCAAATTTCAAAAAGATTGGTCCAGTCGTTTAGGAGGAGTTCGATAACGAACGAAATACACGAGTCGTCTAAGAAAGAGCTTCGTAAACTCCGCTCAATAAATCATCCCTAACGTAATAGGCTCTCTATTTCATGGGACCAACAAATTTACTTCTGAATTTTGGGGTATAAATTCAGTCAACTTCTGTCTATTATTTGCGACATTGTTATAGATACAGTGTTATGTAATAATAATTGGCTGACTCCAAAGATTCCGATTCAAAACGTTTATTCATTTGGGTTATAAAAACACTTATGAATGAAAAAATTAAAATTAAACAGAGTAATAAGAAAAGCTTGTGCACAGATTTATAAGTTATTTCCTGAGAAATAGTCAAAACTAAGTTGATACCCCGGAACGGTAAGCGTAGTGGGACGCCCCGCGCCCGTGCGCCTTAGAGTCGGTGGAGCGACGGTATACGTGGGTGGGATGGGGCGGACGCTCTGGTTGGATGCAAGTGCCCACGAGGCCGAGTAGTAGAGTGTCTGGCGAAGTCTATGTCCTGCAATGAATGCGCTAACTGCCCATTGAGAATCCTACTAATTTACTACGTAAATAGATAAAACGTTTCAACAAGATTTTTTGTAGCAATACTTTTGGTACAATACCGAACCTTCCTATGGTACCTATAGTACAGGGTAGATATTTTTTGAAAAACTAAATTATAGTAATGAAACCAATTGGAAACGGAACATAATATGACAACAATTAAAAGAAAAAAAATTACGGGTGATCTGAGTTTGGGAAGTAGGAGGGTGTGAGTTTTTAAGGGCAATTTCGGTTTATCTGAATTTCCGGCAAAACTACAAGTCCCATGGCAAAAAACGTTACACCAGACCACCACGGAGCGGCCACACAAGTGACCATGGTCCGCCGGGCGCCACTGGGAATTCTTTTAGTGCTTCCCGGAGGCGCTCGGCAATGGATGTAGAAGACGAACCGAAAAAGACCCGAACAAACATACCATTACATTACATACATACATACTTACATACATTGCAAGTTAAATAAAGCTCGTAAAAATGTGAAATCACACGCATTAATACCATAGACATCGGTATTTTACTAGTATATCTATGATTTATTGACCGAGCGAGCGAAAGGTCTACATTTTGATATTGGACAATTTTGCTTTCTTCCGTCTTTCGTCTGTATGTGTGTTCCAGGCAGTCACAGTGAAATGAAATGAAATGAAATGAAATAAAATGAAATGATTTATTTATTTGTTTAGTTTACTAAATGGCTCTTACAAACGTCAGTAAGTACTTAAAATAAAAAATATCATTGCTTCTATATTTACATGTACTGCCAGATTCGCAAAGCTATAAGTAGAACCGAGGGAAAGCACCTGGCAATAAAACTCTCGGTCACTCTTTTTCAATAATTGATACATATTTGATACAAATTGATACACATTTTCTTAAGACTAAATGTGGACGAATGTACATTGGTCTCGTGTCAAAATAAATAAGCGTGTATAATGCAACAAAAAAAAATTTGTAGTCACCTAAGTACAAAATATGCTACAATTACGGCATTTTAGGAGGCGCTTGCACCATGCTCAAGCCAGACACTTTTATCGTTAAGGTAATCAACTGTCTTATAATATGCTTTTTGACATAAAGTGGTCTTTATAAAGGTTTTAAATTTATTGTCGGGCATACAAAGGACCGATTCAGGCAATTTATTTTAAAAGCGTATACCTTCCCCCTTGAAAGAGTAACTAACCTTGCTAAGCCGATAACACGGAGGGAGCAGTTTATTTTTATTACGTAGATTTCTGTCTGTAACGTCACTTACTTTAGTATAGCTAGATATATTTTTCCTGTCATACAGTATGTTATCCAAAATATATTGGGAAGCTACAGTTAAAACATTAATATCTTTAAATCGCTCCCTAAGAGAATCTCTCTTACCTAAACTATAAAGGGCACGGACTGCCCTCTTTTGTAATATAAAAATTGTTTCTATATCTGCTGCATTTCCCCAAAGTAGTATTCCATAGGACATATGCTATGGAAGTAACCAAAGTAAACTAGCCTAGCAGTAACTACATCTGTCAACTGCCTAATCCGTCTCACAGCATATGCAGTAGAGCTAAGTTTATTAGCTAAAATGGTAATATGGTCACCCCATTGTAATTTAGAATATATTGTTATTCCTAAAATGGTAGTGTTATTTACAAATTCTAACCTTTGGCTACCCAGCACAACATGGAGGTTTGCTTGTCTGACATTGGGCATTGTAAATTTAACGCATTTGGTCTTTTCTGCATTCAACAATAGGTTGTTTGTAGAAAACCAATTTGAAATATCATTGAAAATATTATTAACATTATTCGCATCTGTACTATGCCGATTTACTTTGAATAAAAGTAATGTATCATCCGCGAACATTACAATGCCAGCTTCTGCCTCGATCATGCAAGGCAAGTCATTAACATAAACCAAGAAGAGAAAAGGTCCTAGAATTTATCCCTGAGGTACGCCTATTTTGACGTTAGTTCCGTTTGATTTAACGTTGTTCACATGAACAGTCTGCAGCCTATTTGTCAGGTAAGATTCTAATACTTCTAAGAATTTTTTATCAAAACCATACCGACGTAACTTTAGCAAAAGTGTCTGATGGTCAACACAATCAAATGCTTTAGACAGATCACAGAATACCCCAATGGCATCCTGCGATCCCTCCCATGCGTCGTAAATTAAGCTAACAACGGTTGCTCCCGCATCGGTGGTAGATTTTCCGCGAGTAAAGCCAAATTGTTGGCTGTGGAAAAGATGGTTGGTCGTGAAGTGGACTTGCATTTGATTTAACATCACTCTCTCAAACACCTTACTCAAAGCTGGCAAAATAGAAATGGGGTGGTAGTTACCAAGTTCTGACTTAGATCCCTTCTTAAATAATGGTATTAGTCTACTATTTTTCATTAGGTTAGGGAATCTGCCTTCATCTACACATTCATTAAAAATTTGTGCCAAGTCAGGTGCAATGATATCAATTACATTACTGATTAAGCTAACTGATATGCCCCAGTGATCTTCCGACTTTTTAATTTTGAGATTTATAATGCTTTCAAGATGTCACTGAGGTCGATATGTTTGAAGTTAAATTTAGATGAAGAACCAATATTACTTTCAAGAAGGGCCACCGCACTGTGGGCATATGAATTAACAGAAGAAGTGACTTTAAATGGAATGTTGGTAAAATAATCTTCCAATGCATTTACAATATCTTTCGGAGAGTTTATATTCTTGTTTTCTAATTTAATTTTAGTAACAGTATCCTTCATTTTACATTTACCTGACTCCTTGTTTATAACTTTCCATGTTTCTTTTATTTTGTTAGGAGCCTCAATTATTTTCCTTTTGATGTGAATGGATTTAGCTTGTCTACATACTTTTTTGAATACATTGGAGGATTCCTAACACATTCAGTGAAACTATTATCAAATCCGTATCGTTTTTGTGCGTATAGATCAAACAGCGTTCGTCTACTTTTATGAATAAAATATACACTGATTTGAGATACGATGTGTATTTTTCTATGTTTCACACAGGTTTTAGACTCCTACAATAGGAATTGACATAGAAATATGCAAATATGTCGCACCCGTGTAGGTACCTACTTAATAGTTTTATAATGAAAGTTGATGAAATAATGAATTTATATCGATAACTACATGTATATTCAGATATTCATAGTCAGTATTGATATCGTAACTGATCGATCCTGGCTCGATTTGACCAAAATGTATGTCGATAACCCATTTAATTGAATTCGACTTTTAAAATGAGGTCAGTAATAATGACTCACCGGTGTCTGGGAGATTTGTTTCTTGAATGCTGTTGAAACCGGCGCCGGTGGTCAGATTCTGTTATTACGCAAACTTCACTTTCACTTTTTAATAGTTTTTGAATTTTATACTGATTGTTTTTGTGGAGAAAAATAGTTTGAACGTCTCAAAGATGGTGGACGTTGAATGGCACAGTGGCACCACGCATTGGACGCCGGGTGATTTAGAGTCAGCTGACCATAGATTATAAAAATAACTGTACACCTACTGTTGCCCACTCACAGAATTTCGTTTTAACACTACGATTTTGGCATTTTTGTTTGAATGTGTCTGAAAAAGCATCAGCTAATGTACTAAATAAACTATTATAATGGACCTCAGGATTATTACCTATATAAAGTATAGAATTAAGCTTTTTCTCGAACAAGTTTTTGAATTCTTTAATTCTATTAGAGGTTATGGGCCTACACATAATTTTCTCATTATACTGACTATTATTACTCTTGGGAAAGAATACTATTTGACCACAGTGATCGGATGGCAATTTACTAATTACAGACTTGCTTAAGCACTCACAATCTATAAAAAAAATTCAAGGCAATTGGCTGCCGTTTCTGTGACTCTAGTCGGCCCACAGAAAATATTTTCCATATTGTAAATACCAAATAAATTTTAAAATTTAGTACTTTTCTTACACTGTTTCAGTATGTTTACATTGAAGTCTCCGCACACAATTAACTTCTTCCAATAGGAAAGTGATGGACCAGGTTCTTGGGGTTGCGTCAAATAATAATTTGACGCAACCCCAAGAACCTGGTCCATCACTTTGGTAAATACACTAAAATCACTGTTAGGTGGACTGTATACGCAAACTACTATATACTGGTCAAGCTCGGCACAAGCCACCTCAGCACATCGCTCAACAGAAAGTCAAACTATGTCAGACCGCTCTTTGCTGCGGAGACCATTTTTTATTAATACCATGGAACCACCTTTAATCGCAGACTTCCTGTTAAAGCAACTTGCAATATTGTAGTTGTTTATTTTGAACATCATCTCACTCTCCTTGAGCCAATGTTCAGTTAAACACAAAATACCACATTTAATTCCTCTAGGAATAACTCCACTACTAATTCCTTGCCAGAAAGACCTTCTATATTTTGATAAGCCATCTTTAGCTCTGGTATTCCTATTGTCTGAATATTCAGTTTAAATCATTTGTTATACATACTAGATTATTACTACAAGTACCTAACAAATAGGAGGCGCTGGAGCGGGACCACAGGCCTGCGTCTCGAGAAATCGAGGACCAGCGGTCCCAACTCCGCCAGGATCTCATGGAGTCATGGAGGGTGCGACTTGAGCAACCCAAGGGGGGTGCCATCTTCATCGCGGCGGTGAGACCGATCATGGACGATTGGCTGCAGAGGCAGCATGGTGACCTCACGTACCGTGCGACGCAGATGGTTGCCGGGCATGGATGCTTCGGTAGCTATCTGTTTCGCATGCATCGTGAGGTCACACCCCAGTGTCAACACTGCGAGGTTTCCGACGACGACACCGCACTCCACACGTTGGTGGAGTGCTCAGCGTGGGCGAGTCAGCGCCGGGACCTCGTAGTGGGTCTGGGCGTGGATACCCTCTCGCTGGGGACCATGCTTCAAGCCATGGTATCCAGCGGGAGTAGGTGGAACGCGGCCGTGTCCTTCTGCGAGCAAGTCATGCTCGCGAAGGAGGCGGCCGGGAGGGAGAGGGAGCGTACCCTCCCCGCCGAGTTCCGTAGTCGGCGGCCAGGCCGCCCCAGACTACGCGACTACGCCCAAGACTATCGTCCTCCATGATCGGGGCCTGAGGACGGCGGGATCGCCACCCACCGTCCTTACAGAAGCAGGCTAGAAGGGTTGCGTGCTGCGGGGCCTTTGCCCCATAGCACGCAACCAGATTCACTCACTGACGCGGGATAAAACCCGACCCCAATGACGCGGGATTCTCGTCCCGACCAAACACCCGCAGAGACCACAGAGGTGGTCAAAGTCCGCCGGGCGCCACTGGACATACCCTCTGCTAGTAACCAGGGACGCCCGGCAACGGACGTTAGAGCGGCCGCGGCCTTGGGCCGAAAGTACCTAACAAATCTGTAGGTATATTACTTTGTTTACAATGTAAACTCGTCCAAAAACTAATATTATTTGCTAGCAATGTAGCAATTTTATTTTTGTCTGACTTCATAAGATAAATACTATCTTTGGTCTTAAAACAATTACTAATAAAATTATTAGTGTCAAAAAAACAAAAGTGTCACTATGACGACATGTCAAAGTATGAATAAAATTATTGGCATTGGGAATGCACATAATATACAGTTTTTATCCGATCTTCACGAAACTTGGCAGAAGTCCTCCATGATTTAATATTTTTTTTCTTTTTGAGCCATTTTTTGATTGGGCGTAAAATGGGGTAAATAAGGTGAAAATATCGTTTTAATTTTTTCCGGGCTAGCGGGCCCATTTATTATCCGATCTCCACGAAATTTTGACACAAGTATTCCTTTACTAGAAAGAATATTTTTAGCGTAGTTTTTTATTGGGGGAGGATGGGGGGAAATTTTAATTTAAATTTGTTTTTTATCGCAATCTACTGTTTGACCCTTACATATTACCTCTTAATAGTAGGATAATATGTAACTTTACCATCACTGTGATGCGAAATTAGTTTATGGTTCTCTAGCATTGGAATTGCTCCTACCACGGTCTGTCGCTTTTTCGGCATCAGTTAGAAATATAAAAATAAGTAAATATTTTTTGATAGTGTTATATCCAGAGTAGTATTTGTTCAAGTAATTTAGACTAAGTGCTTACCTTCGTGGTAAATTACATACCGATAGGATCTACATTTAGTTATTTCATCGAACTCAAAATGCTCAACTCGTAATTGAATACAACACTATTCAAATGAAGTTAACAAATTATGTGACAAAAGAAAACACTTCAAACATTGACACAACAACCGACTTCAAATTACAGAAATGGTACCAAATAATTGTCGGAATTCAACTTCTTAGTAATTGTTCAAAGTCTTTTTTGGAAGTCTGTTGAAAATGAGAAAGTTAGTTATAAGAAAATACATAAGTTCAATATGTTAGAAGTGGGTATAGATAAATTTGTAAATAGTCTTAATACTGTTTTGATAAGAAAATTCGTGAAGGTAGGTATTATGGTAGCTGTTACCTAGCATCGTGTGTCGTGAGTTGTGAACGTGATCTAGTTTGAGTGTGAAACCCGTAGTAGTGGTGTTCCCATTGTATACGAACGAACTCGAAAGGGGGTAGAAATACAGTCAGTATTAAATTAAATAAAATATAACCTACTCCAGTTCCTCCGTGAACTTTGTTCAGGAGTTATAGAAGCCACTATGGGTGGTTACGGAACCCTATTAAATGCGTGGCCTTGATTTGTGATCGTGTAAAAAAATGATTTTAAGTTTCTCACGATCCCTGAGATCCCCTAAGTTGAAAACAGTGATTTCTGGAATTTACATAATGTACGTAACTACGGAAAGAGTTACATAGGTACTGAAACAATTGACAAATTTCGCTCAAATTAAGTACGAACGTGTATTTGAATAGTGGGACAACTGGCGGAAAAGCTCATTGAAATAACTTTTCCACGACTGGATTGGGGCATTGAGGAATGAAAAACAGAAAAACCACCGTAAAAGGTATATTTTTTTCTAACAATTGGCTCAAATCATTTATTGTACTTAAAAACGTTAAGTGTGTGTATTTATATTTTCAATTTATTTCTTTTTTTAAAAGATGAATGGAAAGTTGGAAAAATAACGCCTCTATTATAGTGCTTGTTACGTACGCCTAGTATATGGGGACCGCAGCGTCAGCATTCACCTAGTAGGTGCATCGCAACAGCGCATAGCGACTACGTGAAGTGCAAGATCAGCGGAACGTGCTACAATACGAAACCGGACGTTTCAACGGAAATTACCACATGTCACAGCTCATATTAGTTTCACACTTCGAGCTGATATCATTTCTTTTGTAGTTTGTACTTAGTAATTAAAATTATTATAAATAAATTGGTTTTTTTTGGAACCTTCGGCTGCAGTTAACATAATTGGCGCAGTCGGTAGGATAGTCGTAAATTCAGTGCATCAAGCAAGGACTCCGGCTATCCTGAACCTACGTTGCTGCAGCTACGAGGCGAATCCAGAAATAGATTCTTCCGAGAAAAAAACAATGCAGTAAGTACTTGAATCTTTCAAGTCCTTATCCTTTTACCCATAAGTCTTATCTAATATATTTAATTGTGTGTCCCAATTATATGTGTGACCCTATATCCTGCCCAATCTAGTGCATGATATTTTGATAGAATTATTAGTGTATTTTATAGGTGTGTTAATTAATTCATTCAAGATTTTTCACCCTAGAGAGTCACGTAGTGTTAGGTTAGATAACGATAAGAATAGAGTTTTTGACGAGCATAGGAATTTAGACAGTATCTCCAGCACAATGATGGCCGAGCCAATACCTGATGTTGATGCTATATATAAATCTCTCAGATTATTGCCCGAATTCGATGGTAACCCACACGTGTTAACACGATTTGTAAAATTATGTGACCAACTTGTACTAACCCATTTTAATGCGAACCCAGGTCATGAATTAATTAATTTAGCTCTTCTTAACGGTATTTTAAATAAAGTGACAGGCCCCGCCGCGCGGTATATTAACGGTATCCCAGAGACCTGGCAGGGAATAAAATCCGCACTTATAAATAATTTTGCTGATCATCGCGACGAGACCGCTCTGTATAGTGATTTGTCCATGCAAACCCAGGGTTCTAGCACCCCTCAAGAATTTTATGAAAGGTGTCAAAATCTTTTTAGTACTATAATGACCTATATTTCGCTACACGAGACTTTCCCCACTACCATACAATCTAAACGAACGTTATACCAAAAATTAACCCTTCAGGCTTATTTGAGAGGCCTTAAGGACCCATTAGGATCCCGGATACGCTGTATGCGGCCCGATTCTATGGAGAAGGCTTTAGAATATGTACAGGACGAATTGAACACATTATACTTACAAAATCGTAACGATAGCGGCTCCTTTAATAGAAAGGATTGGTCAAGGCCACAACCAAATCATTTTAATATACCCATTAATAATTTTACCCCTAAACAACCATTCTTTAATTTCCCTAGCGCACCTAGGCAATCGATACAACAAATGTTTAACGCCCCTGGCCCTTCACGGCAACAGTCATTTCAACCCCCAACACAAGGCTGGAGACCTAGCAATAATAACGGGTTCCAACGACCCCTAGGACCGTCTAGAACGCAGCAGATGATGCGCGCCCCTTTACCTAACTATAATCCCCAGAGTAATGTTTTTAAATTACCTAATAAGCCTCAACCCCAACAGTCGTTTAATGGCCCACGGCCTATGAGCGGCGTAAGTCATTTTATACCGAAAACACTACCACCTAGTGGACATAATTGGCAGAAATTCGGCAATCCACCCCCCAATAACTATTTTAAAACACGCGATGCTAATTTTAATCAGTACGACGACTCTTACGAATACTATAATTACGACGATAGTTATTATTACGACGATAATTACGAATACCAACCATATCAGGAAAATTACTGTAGTCAGGAGCAGTATGAAGAACCAGCAGCTGTGATCCAGGAATTGGACCAGGCCTCAGCATGTAATGATCAAAATTTTCAGATAGAACCCCAGTTAGAAAAACCAATATAGAAGTAAATTTTCAGATACAGAGACAGTTAGGTTATATTCAACTTTATAATCCGCCACTTAAATTTTTAATTGATACTGGAGCTAACTTATCGACTATCAGTCCCGAAGCTGTGGATAGATATTTTGGTAATATGCCCCTAGATTATGACCCCATTGAGATAACTAATATTCATGCTACTAAAACTTGTGATTATTCTATTAACTTACCTTGTTTTCAGGAATATGGAATTAATGACTGTGTAAATTTATCTGTGTACAAATTTCATTACTTTTTCGATGGTCTTATAGGTTTAGATATTCTAGATAAGTGGGATTCCACTATTGATTTGAAAAATAAATTATTAAAAACTAAAAATGCTCAAATACCGATACATATGTACGATTCCAAAAACGCAAACTGGTATGAGGAGATAATACCTGCAAATTCTTCTAAATTAGTTAGATTACCAATCAATACAAAGGATGGTGAAGTATCAGTAGAGAAACAGATGATGTGTAATTGCATAATTTTAGATTGCTTAACAACCGTTATAGATGGCCGTGGTTGGGTAGAAGTTGCCAACCTTACACGTAATGATATTATATTCTCACTAGACCGCCCAGTAGAAGCAGAATTATTTCACATTGATAAAAATTGTACTCAAATTTATTCAAGCCGAACAGAAGCTATTTTATCTCGTCTTCGCACTAATCACTTAAATCCAGAGGAACTTGCTAATTTACGAAATCTTTGTAGTAATTACGCCGATGTGTTTTACCTTGATGGTGAACCATTGACATTCACTAATAAAACTAAACATAAAATTAGAACCACAGATGAAATTCCAGTCCACACTAAAAGTTACAGATATCCGTATGTTCACCGGCAAGAAGTTAGAGATCAGATAAATAAAATGCTTGAACAGAATATTATCCGTCCTTCAGACTCAGCCTGGAGCTCTCCAATTTGGATTGTACCCAAAAAAGGTGACGCTTCCGGTAAAGTTAAATGGCGTCTTGTCATAGACTTTCGAAAGGTTAATGAGAAAACGATTGATGATAAATATCCCATTCCCAATATAACAGATGTCTTAGATAAACTTGGTAAATGTCAGTATTTTACAACTCTAGATCTAGCTAGTGGATTTTATCAGGTGGAGATGGACCCTGATGACATCCATAAGACAGCATTTACAGTAGAAAATGGACATTATGAGTTTCTCAGAATGCCCATGGGATTAAAGAATTCACCTTCCACGTTCCAGCGCGTCATGGACAACGTCCTTAGGGACCTCCAAAACCGAATATGTCTAGTGTACTTAGACGACATCATTGTATTCGGAGTTTCTTTGCAAGAACATATGTTAAACTTAGAAAAGGTATTTCAAAAACTACGTGAATCGAATTTTAAAATACAGATGGATAAATCTGAATTTTTAAAATTAGAAACTGAATTTCTTGGCCATGTAATTTGTAGAGATGGTGTCAAACCAAACCCTAATAAAATTCACGCTATTCAGAATTACCCCATTCCAAAAACAACTACCGAAATCAAACGTTTTCTTGGACTCATTGGTTACTACCGAAAGTTTATACCGAATTTTGCTCGAATAACTAAACCACTCACACAATGCTTAAAGAAAGGATCTAAAATAACACTTGATCAAAATTACACTAATTGTTTCGAACATTGCAAAACCCTTCTTACCAACGACCCAATTTTACAGTATCCAGATTTTTCAAAGGAATTTATCTTAACTACCGATGCTTCTAACGTAGCAATAGGTGCCATTCTATCCCAAGGTAGTATTGGAATAGATAAACCGATAGCATACGCTTCACGTACCCTTAATACTAGCGAATTAAATTACAGTACAATAGAAAAGGAACTTCTGGCAATTGTTTGGTCTACGAAATATTTTAGGCCGTACTTATTCGGACGTAAATTTAAAATAGTTACAGATCATAAACCATTACAATGGGTTATGAACTTGAAAGAACCAAATTCACGATTGACAAGATGGAGATTAAAGCTCAGTGAATACGATTTTACAGTCGTCTATAAACAAGGGAAAAATAATACCAATGCCGATGCCCTTTCACGAATCGAACTTCATAATGAAGAACGATCGTCTATAGTAGTTCACCCGTCTAACTCAGTACTTCCGTTAGATGAGTCACGAACTATTACAGCTTCAGATGTTGATGCTGACTCTCGAACAGCAACCGTACATACCGACGCCGAAAATCCTATTCTTGAAGTGCCCATCACTGACGATCCATTAAATAAATACACTAAACAATTAATTTTTAATCTAGTAGGAGATATTAAAGCCAGACCAGTCTTAACCAAACCTTTTCTTACACACACTAAAATTAACTTACAAATTTCCGAATCAAATTTAGAAGAAGACGTAGTTAACGCTATAAAAGAATATGTAAACCCAAAAATCAAAACCGGATTGCTCATAAATCCACCATTAGCTATGTATCAGATTATACCTATTATACAACGTAACTTCAAAAACTCGTCCATGAACATAGTCTTAACAAAAAGGGAAATAGAAAATGTCAGAGAATACCTGAGACAACAAGACATAATTAATAAGTACCATGATGGTAAGACCAATCATCGCGGTATTAACGAATGCTACTTAGCTTTATCTCATAAGTATTATTGGCCGAAAATGAAGGAGCAAATAACAAAATTTATTAGCGAGTGCACAATCTGTGGTCAAGCTAAATATGACCGCAATCCTATAAAACAACAGTTCAAAGTAGTACCACCCTCAACGAAACCTTTTGAATTAGTACATTTAGATCTATTAACCATTCAAAGTGAAAAATTCTTAACTATTGTAGATTCATTTTCTAAATATGGACAGGCCTATTATTTGAGAGATGGGACTGCAGTAAGTGTTTTACAGGCTATACTTAACTTTTATACTCATCACGGTATACCAATTACTATGGTAACGGATAACGGTAGTGAGTTCACAAACCAATTAATGGCAGAATTTGTTAGACTCCATAAAATACAGCATCATAGGGTAGCCCCCCATACACCTAACGAAAACGGAATTGTAGAAAGATTTCATTCCACCATTTTAGAACATTTACGTATTTTAAAACTTGTACAGAAAATAGATTCAGTTATTAACATTATGCCTTATGCTATTCTTGCCTATAATAATAGTATTCATAGTTTTACTAAATGTAAGCCGATTGAGATAATCACAGGACACTTTGATCCTCGTGATCCTTTTGACGTAGATATAAGCAGTCAGTTGTTACAGCAGTACATGGTTAATCATAAAGACAAAATGAAAATAGCGTATAATACCATTCATGATTTATGTAGCTCTAATCGTCAAAATTTAATGGAAAACCGTAATAAGAACCGTGAACCGGAAATAGAATATGCTCCCGAACAACAAATCTTTGTCAAAAACCCAATAGCTTCCCGTCAAAAATTAGCAACCCGTTATACACACGACACGGTAATGGCAGACCTTCCCATTCACATATATACACGAAAGAAACGAAGTCCTGTGGCAAAACATAGGTTAAAGCGTGTCCCTAAAACTAATAAATTGTTACAGAGCGATCCCGATAATACTCCTGTTCCTACGACCAGCACTAACTCAGGAGATAAAACTTGAAAATTTGGATAGTGGGCCTGGGATACTCCCTTTTAGACTAGGCCAAGCACGGATCCTATCCTACTACCATTCGTTCTTAAATTCCCGGGAAATACGCAACTTAACGGATAGGTTAGGTACTTTATATGGTAGTAATAAGTTAGTAGATTTAGATACTAGGGAATACTATGATGTAATTAGGTTAGGTTCATATTATGTAAGTAACGAAATAGTTATAGTATATAAATTTCCCATTTTTACACCCCATATATATGATTTATATAAATTATCTATTGTACCCAATTTAAACCACGAAATCCTGATCCCGTCATCTCCATTCCTAGCCGTCCATCAGAAAGATTTCAAGTACATAGAGGCTGAATGCCCGAAGACCGGTAACTGGTTTCTATGTGAAGAAAAACGGAGTCTGCAAAACCGATCTTCTCAAGACTGCATACACCAACTCATCACTACCCAACAGAAAAAACCCATGTGCAACCCTATCACCATCGCCATGGACCAGCCAGCGTATGAAGAACTCGACGACAGACACTACACTATCAGCTTTCCTGTTTCAACCAAAGTACATCTCTCCTGCGGACAAGATCTCTACAAAGAATACCAAGGCAGCTACCTCGCTATAATCCCACAAGCATGCTATCTAGAAACCACAGAGTTCACTATCGCTAACATCAAGGACCGACTCAAAGGACACGTACTGACTATTACAGATCTACCCAAAGGACCAGAGTACAACAATTCTAAAGCCACACTTAAATTAAACTCTATAAAACTGGACCATCTACACGCCACCAACATGAAGATCTCGCAACTCCCAATAATCAACCTCGAACCAATTGATACCATGATATACCATACTACCATCCCCCCGTACGTAGTAATGATTGGCGTTTCAGTAACTATCGCTATCTTACTTTATCGAAGATACATCTCAAGAACCGCATCTAAGCAGATTGAACAACAAGAAATTAAACTACAAGACACATACACAGTTCCAGTACCAAGGACAAACGGAAATCAACCCCCACCTCAATTTACGACGAAATTCATCGGTGGTGCCTGTTCTTCGGGGGGAGGTGTTACGTACGCCTAGTATATGGGGACCGCAGCGTCAGCATTCACCTAGTAGGTGCATCGCAACAGCACATAGCGACTACGTGAAGTGCAAGATCAGCGGAACGTGCTACAATACGAAACCGGACGTTTCAACGGAAATTACCACATGTCACAGCTCATATTAGTTTCACACTTCGAGCTGATATCATTTCTTTTGTAGTTTGTACTTAGTAATTAAAATTATTATAAATAAATTGGTTTTTTTTGGAACCTTCGGCTGCAGTTAACATAATTTGCTGCCATCTCTGTATATTGTTATGTACCTACATGTAAAGGTCGGGCAGGGGCAGTGCCAAACTGAACAGCTTCAGGGTGTTAAATAAACCACTATGCTACCTTTATAATATATAGGATGTGTTTTGCGACGCTACGTTACTGAGAGATTACTAATTATTATTATAACGTCAACAATACCTTCTACCTACGTGTTGTAATAATAGTCAGGGGGACACGGTTTAAAACAGCTGTTTGAAATAAAGATTTTAGCTTGCTACACGGCAAACGTAAACAATTGTCTACACTATTGTAAATTTTTGTTTCAAATAGCCGTTTTAGACCGTGTATTTTATTCTTGTTTTAAAGAAACTTAAATAATTGTAGTCAACGGATTATTGGAAAATAAAATAGGTAACGTTATAATGAAAACACAGAATCATTTTACAGGTTTTAACTCTTTTAAGTACCTAAAAAAGACTGATTAAATTACAATTTATTTGTTGTCCAATTATTGACTGCTTCGGTGGCATGGTCGGTAGTGCAACCGCTTTCGACGTTGGATTCTCGGGTTCGATTCCCGGTCGGGACAAACTTTGTGTGAAGACAGATACGTTTGTACCGAAGTGTGGATATTTCCTATGTATAATATTATATGTATTTACAAAAAAAAAATATAAAAGTATTTATATCAGTTTATCTAGTACTCATCACAAGCTCTGCTTAGTTTGAGATGGCGTTGTGTGAAAATTGGCCTAACATATTTATTTATTTATTTTATTTTAAGAAGTATCGGTTGGGTCAAAATTAATCATACCTACATTCAAGATGGAATCTAAAGCGCTTGAATGATTTTGCGTTATTACAAGAAGCAAAAGTTACAGAGAGTAAACCTACTCTCTGTAACTTTACTTAGTTATTGTTGTAATTTTTACTTAGTTAGATACCTACTTTTCAAACAGAAAGATCTATATTCTTACAAGATTTTATTTACTTTCACCTTTGTCCGTGTGTAATCAAATCTTGCAAGTTCAATTTAACACTTCCTAGTTTCCGATTGAGCTGAAACAATGCACGCGTATGTAAAGTGCATGACAATGCAATATTATGATGATAAAAGCTTGATTTAAAACATATTTTTTTTTATGATTTTATCATTCATAACTAACCTATGTATATGGTGGTTAGATATGAAAAATATTGAAATTTATATTTAATATTTCTCATTGTTTATAAATTCTTATTAATATTAGTGTAGATGTAGATGAAACTAGAAAGTGAGTGAGTAGGTATACCTAAAAAATTGATGTAGGTAGTTAGATTCGACCAAAACAATATCAAAATATGTAACAGATAATACAAATTCACGTATTTCGGCAAAAATAAACATGTGTGCACGTTAGCAGTTATAAAAATGTAGGATCTGTAGAAAAGATCATCCTTATCCGTAAGAAGAGAGGGGCGGGGGTGGCGACCCCATCTGATTTATGGGAACATGTCGCGACGCGCAAACCTCGCGTACGCCAAACTCCTATTTTGTCATTAAATGATTTTGTTCTAAACTAAAAGTCATGTTTTCTCCCTAAGAGTTAGACAGAGACGTTTATTACACCCAGTTTTCACTGATTTGACACTTTGTTGTTCCCATGTAAGGGGCCCAGAGATATCTAACTGACTTAGAACCTGATCATCTTTGCACCCAATTCTATAAGGATTAACTTATAAATCAAACATCAAACATCGGTAACTTCTAAGGTAATCTTCATATAAATTATTACACTTTTTCAAAACTTACAATAAGACGAAACGTTAACGTAACTATCCGCAAACCTTTGTATTAGAATAACTTATGAAGACTTTTACTGACGTTGACTTTACTTGACGTTTACTGAAGTATATAGGTATACTTTTTAAATAGCGCCGTCGTCATAATTGTGCTGCCATCTATCATCGAGTAGATTCAAGTTTTTCTTTTCCCTGGAAAATACTAACACACTTACGTATGTTGTTTGTCTAGAAAATATTTATTTTTACCTAGAATAAAATAAGACAAAAGGTATGGGAAATACAAAATAATAAATAAAGTTATTCATACTGCCATCACGTGTCAGTTCGCAACACTCGTTACAGAAGCGGACTTATAAAATGTTATACTAAGTTTCTAATAGTTTTCGATAGATGGCGCTAAACATCACTGTGTGGTTTTTTTTTGACAGTGAATAATATTATGATATCTTGTATCTCGCAAATAATAAAGTTACGCATAAAACGAACGGATTTTCAGTGAATACAGTTTTCCATCAATGCAATTTTCACTTTTGAGCTTTTGAAATGATGAGAAGAACATGAATTCAATAATTCTCGTAAGTAAGCAAACTTTGCATAATTAATTACCTAGTATTAAGTACATACTTAAATTTTTTACATCATTTTGACTATTTTGAAAGCTCGGTTGAATTTGACGCTGACTGTACCTAATAATTGAATTAAAAACCAGAGATGTGGAGTTAATAGGGAAAATATAGTGAGGATAAGACATTTAAACTGCTTCGGTGGCCTGGTCGGTAGTGCAACGGCTTTCGACTCCGGAGTCTCGGGTTCGATTCCCGGGTCAAACCAAATATTTGTGTGATCTACAAATGTTTGTTTCGGAGTTCGGGTGTTTTCTATGTATATTATGTATGTATTTAGAAATATATAAGTATGTTTATCAATTGTCTAGATCCCATAGCACAAGCTTATAGCTTAGTTTGGGCTAGATGACGTTGTGTGAGAATGTCCGAAATATTTATTTATTTTAAGTAGGTATAAGAAACTCACACATACCATTCGAAGAACTACAACGTATTTAACAAGTGGGTCTTAAGTACCCTGCCGAGACGTCCTATTTGTGATTGATAAAGAATTACTCTTTACCTCACCTGTGTGGGTATAGTTAGTTAAAAATTATATCTACTTATAACTAATGGAGCAGAATTTACTTACAATCAGTCCTATATCACCGACGGGATAAGCAGAGTACATTACACACCCACATTTTGCCTGTATACCTATTGTTGGTCCCAAGCATGTCCCACGTAATAGGGGACAAGCCTAATACCGTTACCAGGTACAGCACATAATAGAAAATTAATAACCATTGTGTTATTTCGGGTTTGAAAAGTTTCTTTTCCTATACCTACTTATTAACCACACGAATAGTCTCTTCTTTAAATTAAAAACATATTAGCATGATCTCAACACATTTTAGCAGCTCAAATCAGAAAACGGGTTATTAATATTTCAAAGTACACGCAGTAAATATTACTAAGCCTCGAGTGAAAATAATAAGCTTTCTTAGTCGGCCTCATTGAATGTGAAACTGTGCGTCGGAATTCATACCTAAGACTGTTAGAAACTAATTTCTACCATTAATATGACTCGTTATGATTGCAATCTAATCCGTCAGAGAACTGGGGTCACCAACATAGCCCAGTGGATAAGCAAGCTGAAGTAGCTCGATCATATCTATCGCATAACCTATCAATGTTGGAGTAAACGTGTTCTTGAATAAAATCTACAAGCATAGCGTGGGACATCCTGAGACTTGGTGGAGCATTAATACGTACTAGATAGGTATACGTTGGATGCAAATAGTTCATCAGTGGACACTGCTGTTAACATACTCATTAAATACCTATAACCTAAGTATATATTCTTGTTTTTTCATAATAAAGTACACATTTCTTGTGTCGCAATTACTACTATCAACAGCGGTGACAGCGCAGCGGCTGTACCAGAATGCCACAATCCGCAAACATTTAGATGCCATGCCCAAAAAATATCTGCCTTTGTGTGTCATAATGAAACATTTTTTTTATCTGATCTGAGTTTTTCTTTTCTACAGTAACCGGTGTCAGAGCACGTGTATCCAAGACAGCAAGATGACCGTTCCTTGCTCCTACTTTCGCTTCTCAGCATTATGCAGACCGCATACAGCAGATATCAATGACGACTTCAACAGAAAGGACCAATTAAAGTTTGGTTCTGCTTCAAAATACAGTAAAAGGTATCTAAGTAACTAAAAGCAAGTACTTATATTATGTTACGGCTAAACATAAACTTGAGCGGCTTAGTCGGCTTGCACTTAAGTTTAGCCAGCTAATCTTAAATTTATGTTCACACCTACCTTAAAACTGTAACATATTATAACACTATAGTATATACAGTTAGCGTGAAAAGTATGGTATAAACAGAATTAAAAAAATAGATTGATACTCCTCTATCCACATACGTGAGCCTAATGAATGAGTTATACGAAGCGATGGAAAGACACCGGACGGTATGTCTCTGCTACCTCTGTCTGTAATATCCTCTGGAAGATAGGAAAGCCTTTGGTATAGGATGCTACATGCGTTGACACTTTAGCTTCGATATTTTCTGTGGAGTGACTGCCATCTGACCTCCACAACCTAAGGGCGATATCGAAGCTCTGTAGTTATCCCAGTCGAATTTTGTTTTAGGACTGCCATAGATGTTCGTATGACAACCGTATGATATTATACCTATATCCACATATTCTACTTATTGTAGCGATGATATTACAAATTATTACATAGTCACGCCACATTTTCTTGAATGCGTGATTAATGATTATGCACTATTGGGCTCAGATAATCCTATGAAATAGGCACAAGGTAAGAATCAAAGCGAATGGAAAACTGGCCTCAAGGCTTTAAATTGATTGGTTTGTTAAGAAAATGGTTCTGTTCAACTATTCCATTTGACAAGTAAACTTGATCAACTCGTAAACAATTTCGTCTTTTCGGAATTAATCTATAACCATCACAGTTTCGTTTGCTAAGGTGTCTAATTAAATACTGATATACCGCTAGAAACGTTTAGAAGCTGATACGTACTTGCTAGACAAGTACTAGATCGTGTAGTCATTATGTTGACAGTAACAACTCTTAAGTTGTAGAGCAATTTCCACAGGTTAATGTTACGGACAACAGTAGAGCGGTACTACTTTCTGCGCGTACGCCGGTAAAGTTGCAAACCGAGTCGGTTGTGCGCTCCGTTGCGGTACGCACGCGATTCACAATAGACAACATAGATTTCGTAGTGCATTCTACTGTAAAACTGTGGTACTAAATTGGCGTGATTGATATTATGTGAGTACTTATACAACCCTTGCGTTTAACATCTAATGCTTACATGAAATTTTCACTTTTAAATTGTACGTTAAAGAAACAAGAACTGTTTTGCTAATATCTTGGCTCAGTTTTCAACCTGCAAGTCTTCTTAATAAATAGAATCAGTGACCTGTTTATATTACCTAGATTTCGTCAAAGATATTGTTTACAATTTGCTATGGTAAGTTTAACCAATAAATAATACTTTAAACCTAAGAAAGAAGAAATACATATTTATTTACAATAAGAATAACCATTTACATAATTATGTACAAAAAATATTTACACTTCAAAATGTCGTTTAAAAAATCCTCCGCTTCATTGCTGACTGGTAAGATTCCCAGAATGCTGACTGTGTTGCCACGTTGGATGGCGATACTTATCCTTTGCGCCAGAAAATAGCCAGCCTTCTGGTCCTGAGAAGCAACACCTAACTCGTTGTCCACTTGAATTCCTCTTTAAGTTCTTTTTAATCATCTCAATTGATCAATTCGTTTCACTAGTTCGAGGTACTACTCTACTCTGCTGCTCCTTTCTTTGGGAACCAATCTAAAATATTTATTTTTTCATGAATAAAGTTTTTAAGACTATTTAATTGTATTGGTATATAGTAGCAAAGATAAAATAAATAGTACATAGTTCTTTAAAAGTACCTATTTAACTGATGCTACACAATTTATAGACTAAAACTAGGCAAGTAATACTTACCTAACTAAACGAAAAAAATTAGGTTCTATGTAAACTCGTGTCTTTATTTTATAAATAAAAAACCATTGCAGTTACGGACTAGGTCCAATGTACCTAATTTGTTATTTAAACTAAGTGGTAAATATGTCATTGTAGCACATTCGGTTATGCAAATAATTAAATACTAGTTATCCCAGCGAACTTTGTATCGCCTCAAATATATATAAAAAAAAAAGAATATTTTAATTTTTCATGCAAATGTATGTATTATTAATTATAATTGAAAAACGCGACGGACGGACGGACAGACAGACAAATTGTCGTATTAGATATATAGATAAACAAATTAACAAACCATAAAAAGGTATTTTATATTGTCACTTTTTATTTTGGAATGACCATATCCAAAATAAATCATTTTATATCCTTAAATAATCATTATCAAAAGTAATAGCATATAAATAGGTACTGCTCGATAGGTCTGCCGCACTTTAAATGTTATTTCAGTTAGCCGGGTTTCCAGGCGACATTCGTGATAGTGTCAAAAGCACGTCAATAAATAGGCTTTAAATCCCTGAACACTGCCATTTTTATTAGGGTACTGGTTTCGTAGTTTAAGTCTTGGAACCCTATAGTTTTGTCATGTCCGACCGTCTGCCCATCCATCCTCGGCTTTCCATCCAAATGGCTAGTGTTAGAAATAAAACTTTGCATGGAAAGTATTTGATAGAAAGAAGAAAGAAAAATATAACTTATCTGTGGTCATGTGATACATTATGTATATTTCTTTTGCCAGCAAAATTTTTTATTTTTTATTTATTATGATTATACGTTTGCGAGATATTTAGTTTTAAAGTGCATTGCTTAGTGCAAACAGGGCGTCCACCCACCCCCTCTAAAATTTAAGATTCTAGCTCGAAAAATAAATAAAAGTATGATGGAGAGTCCATGTAATGAACTATAACGCCTTATATTACTCTGTTAGTTAAGGAGTTATAAGTACGATACACACTTGGCCGGTTTTATTTAAGAAATGGACCAATGTATTAACTTTTTTTTTTATAATTTTTTTTATAGATTAGAATTACAATATACAAAATATACATAATTATAGACTAAAAATATTTACATTACAAAATATCGTTTAAAAAATCCTCCGCGTCATTGCCGACTGGGAAGGTTATGTATTAACTTAAACATTATCTAAACCTTCTAAACATATTTAACACACAATACATAAAATCACATTTAACTGCAGTTTAATGAGTTTATTGAACCTTTGATTTTCGACGGGATTGATACAGACAATGAGAGTCCGTTAAGCCCTGAGAATCTCATTGGTGGATTCAGTAATCAGCGAATTAGAGTTATGGATACAGCTAAAGTGACTTCACAGAAGACATTTATTTGTAACTAGATAATAAATAGGTGATGGTTTTAGGTAAATTGGAAGCTTATCGTTTTAATCATCAACTGTTGGTTTGATTGCTAGTAATATTCTTTTAAAATCCGGTCAAGTGTGTGTCGGGCCACGCATAGAAAAGGATCTGATAACGGATCTAGTTTTCGTTTAAATTTCATTACATGGACTAAGTAACATCACGATTCTTTCAGATTTTTAGATGGGAGGGATAGGTACTAGCATTAGTAGGTGCTTAGCTGGTGCTAGGTCTGGCGAGTAATATGTTCTACTACATGCGAAACGATGCGAACGTAACATCCTGAAGCTGCAATCCGAATGACCTAATACCCAATAGAGCAATACTAATAGATACCTTCAAGAAATGAACAGAACACAGAAGTTAATAGTGATTTATTTAAAAAGAAGCCATAATATATTTTGTAGGTATGTGTATTGAGAAATGAAGAAGCCTTACATTTAAGTAGTATGTATATGCGTACTACGCTACCATGATTAACCGGATTTTAAGTAGGTCTACCTATAACGTACCTACTGTTTACTAGTGTTGAAATCCTAGCGTTTAGACTTGCGCGTTTCCAATTTATGAAGGTCCTTGTGCATACTTGAATCTGGTTGGGAAATGTTTGTGTATTTTAACCACACGATATTTTATAATTGAAATTCTGAAAGCTACGGAAAAATTACGCCATACAATTTAATAAACTAAAAACAGTACAATGTTAAAAATACAAAAAAAAAGTCAATCAAAAATAGCGTGGCCATGTCATAAAGTCGAATACTTTATAAGTTAATTACCAAGTACATTACTGGTAAAATCGGGTGTGTATTTCTTTGCATACCCCTTCAGGGATAGAGGCGTGAATGTATTATAAATAATATGAAGTCACGGTAGATTGCAACAAAGACAAGAGGCTCGCGAGCCGGGCGCCACTGGAAATACTCGTACCTTCTGGGGTTACCGGAGACGCCCGGCAATGGACGTTAGAGTGGCCGCAACCTATTACAAAAAAAGGAGGCTCGCGATAACGTTTACAAAATACTCAATAGGCACTTTTTTAATGACTGCAACTTTTATTCGAGTTATAACAATACACAAAGGAGGAGGCGAAGCTCCGCAAGCAGGTTGCGAGCCTGGAGGTGGAGCTCACTGCCTCCCGAAAGGAGATGGAAGGTCTCCGTCGGGAGGTCGCTGAGTTGACCAAAGCGGTCAAGGCACCTCCAGGTCCCATGCCGCCTCCTCCTCTGACGGCTGGACCAGCGCCGAAGACGGCGCCTAGGACCGCGCCCACCATGGCGCCCGGCACGCCGCCGAAGCCTGTACCGACTACGGTGCAGGTACTGACGGCGATCGAGAGGCGCCTCGAGGTCCTGGAGGACCGGGCGTACCGCCCTCCGCTAGCGCGTCCCGCGTTTTCATACGCGGCGGCTGTTGGCGGTGCTCCCGCTCCGGGTCCAAGCGGCACACCCACTGTCCGCCGCCCCGCTCCGCCCCCGTCCGCTTCGGTGAGCCGGATGCCGGCCGAGACCGCGGCCCAGGCGCGGAAGGCCAAGGGGCGCGGTAAGAAGAGTGGCACCCCTGCCGCCTCGTCTTCCTCTAACGTCGCTCCCGTTGCTTCCTTACATCCCTCCAGACGGGAGGGATGGGAAGTAGTGGGAGCCAAGAAGAGGAAGACGAAGGCTGCCAAGAAAGCGGCCAAAGCCGCCGCGGCGAAGGCGCCGAAGAGGCCCCGCCCTCCTCGCTCCACCGCCGTCGTCCTGACGGTGACGACGGTAGGTGTGGAGAAAGGGATGGGGTACGCCGACGTACTGAGGACCGTGAAGTCCTCAGTCAACCTCTCGGCCCTCGACATACAAGGGGGGCTCCGGTGCAAGACGACAGCACCGGGGCTCGCCTCCTCGAGGTCTCCGGCGCCTCCAGCGGCCCTAAAGCTGACGCCCTAGCGGCTCAGCTTAGGGTCGCGCTGGACGAAGAAGCCGTCCGCGTCACCAGACCCACCAAATGCGCCGCATTGCGCATCACGGGTCTGGATGACGCGGCCACGACGGAGGAAGTTGTCTCCGCCGTCGTGGAGGCGGGCGGCTGCCCCCGTGACCAGGTGAAGGCTGGAGATATCTCCTTCGGCTCCACTGGTCACGGGATGACAGTCGTCCAGTGCCCCGTCGCGGCGGCACTGAAAGTGGCGGACGGACGAAGCCTCCTCGTAGGGGGCTTCCTAAAGGCGCAGGTGCACCTCCTTCGTGCCCGGGAAACCAGATGTTTCCGGTGCATGGTGGTGGGGCACGTCGGAGTGCAGTGTACAGCGGAAGTCACCGTGGGCGATCGGTGCTTCCGCTGCAGCCGGCCCGGTCACAAGGCAAGTGCCTGTGACGCCCCGCCTCGCTGCTTTAGATGCGAGGCGGAGGGCAAGACCGCGGATCACCGGGTCGGCAGCACAACCTGCGCCGCCTCGAGGCCAAAACCTCGTCCATCCGCTGAGAGCGGTGGGGGTGCCGCCCTTGCGCGGCCAGTTGTTTCGCGGCGGGATGCGGTTATGGACGTCAATTAATGTCTGACGTCCGTATCCGTATCCTGCAAGTGAATTTGAACCACTGCCGTGCTGCTCAGGATCTTCTGTACCAGAGCATCCGGCAGTGGTCCATAAACTTGGCCGTGGTCGCCGAGCCGTACTACGTCCACCCGGGAAGCCCGGTGGACGAGGACGGCTCGGCCTGTTGTATCTTTGGGGGGTCCGCCGCAGACAACTCGCGCCTTGCGATCATCGCAAGGGGCCGCGGGTGTGTTGCGGCCGACTATGATGGGTTGGCAGTCGTGGCCACCTACATCTCGCCGAACATTGACGAGTCTCAGTTTGAGCTATGGCTCACTGAGCTCGACGTCGTCTTCGCTGCGTGCCGTCCTCGCCCTGTCCTGCTCCTGGGAGACTTCAACGCCTGGAGTGAGGCGTGGGGCTCCCGGGAAACCAGGGACAAGGGGAGGCTTCTTGAGGACTGGACCAGAACACGTGGTCTGGAGGTCCTCAACCGGGGGAATGTCGCCACCTTTTGGCGGCGGGGGGGGGAATCGATCGTGGACGTAACGTTCGCATCCCCTGACCTCGCCCGCCGTATTACGGGCTGGCGCGTGGAGGAGGGTGAGGAGACGCACTCGGATCATCGGTACATCCGGTTCGATGTCGTCCCCCCACCTGACCTCCCACAGCCGGTGGCAAATCCCCCGGATCCGCGTTGGGCACTTCACCATCTGGATCGGGAGGCTCTCCTGGAGGCATCCATCGTGCAGGCCTGGATTCCGGCGCCGGACCGGCCTGCCGATGTGGATGCCGAGGCGGAGTGGTTCAAGAGAGCCATGTCGCAAATCTGTGATGCGGCGATGCCTAGGGTTACACCCAGACCGGCCAGGAAGCAGGTGTACTGGTGGTCGCCGGAGATTGCAGAGCTGCGCGCAGCATGCATCTCCGCCCGCCGCCGGTACACCAGGTTTCGCCGGAGGCGTCGCCGCCCAGACGACGCGGCAGCCCGAGAGGCGGAGCTTTTTCAGGCATACAGGGAGGCTAAAGGTAATCTCCAGGAGACGATAAAGCGGGCCAAGACGGTGGCCCGCGAGGAGCTCCTGGAGACCCTGCAGCAGAACCCATGGGGGCGCCCGTACCTACAGGTCAGGGAGAAACTCCGACCTAGGGCGCCCCCACTGACCCAGAGTCTCCAGCCGCAGCAGCTGGAGCGGGTCATGGGCTCCCTGTTTCCGACGAGCGCGGAGGAGCACGTCCCTCCGCGCATGGCTCCGTCTCTGCCCGACGCGGATAGCACCAGCGAAGACGACGTACCCGAAGTCAGGGTGGGGGAGCTAGGTGCGGCAGTACTCCGGCTTAAACGCCGGAAAATCACTGCCCCCGGACCCGACGGCATTCCTGGCCGTGCATGGGTCCTGGCCCTCGAAGAACTCGGGCCTCGACTGATGGGGCTCTTTAGCGCATGCCTCGAAAGGGGCCAGTTTCCCAAGGCGTGGAGGACGGGGAAACTGGTCCTGATCCGTAAGGCGGGGCGGCCGGTGGACTCACCGTCCGGATACCGGCCGATCGTGTTGCTCGACGAGGTGTGTAAGCTCTTTGAGCGAATTATCGCGGAACGCCTCGTCGAGCATCTCACGAGTGTGGGGCCAGACCTGGCGGATAACCAGTTCGGTTTCCGTCGGCGACGCTCCACCGTGAGCGCGATCATGCGCGTGAAGAGCCTGACGGAGGAAGCAGTCTCGCAGGGCAAGGTGGTGGTGGCGGTGTCTCTTGACATCGCCAACGCGTTCAACACCTTGCCATGGAGCTGCGTTAGGGAGGCGCTCGTGTATCACGAAACGCCTCTCTACCTCCGTCGTATTGTCGGAGCCTATCTCTCGGAGAGGGCCATAGCTTTCCCCAGCTGGCTCGGGCCAGCTCGGCGAGATGTGTCGTGCGGTGTTCCGCAGGGGTCGGTCCTGGGGCCGCTTCTGTGGAACATCGGCTACGACTGGGTGCTGCGGGGTGCGTTGCCTAGGGGTGTCGGCGTAACGTGCTACGCCGACGATACCGTCGTCACGGCGCGGGGTGCAACGTACCAGGAGGCAGCACTCAAGGTCACGACGGGTGTTGCTCGAGTCGTGGGTCGGATACGGCAGCTGGGACTGGAGGTGGCCTTGCACAAGTCCGAGGTTCTGTGTTTTCACAGACCTCGGAACGGTCCACCAGAAGGTTCCAGCATAAATGTGGGAGGCGTTAGCATCGGCATCAAGCCCTCGATGAAGTACCTAGGGATCGTACTTGATAGCCGATGGAACTTCGGACCACATTTCCGAAGTTTGGTCCCCAAGGTGACGCAGGCATCGGTCGCGCTTTCGCGACTGATGCCCAACCTAAAGGGACCCAACGCCTTCTGCAGGAGACTGTACCTGGGGATCGTGCGGAGTATGGCCCTATACGGGGCTCCCGTATGGGCGGATAGGTTGGCGGTCAAGGGGAACGTGACTCTGTTAAACAGACCACTTAGAACCTTGGCCGTCAGAACCGTACGGGGGTACCGCACGATCTCCGGAGAGGCTGCATGTCTCCTAGCCGGGACCCCTCCATGGGACCTGGAAGCGAGAGCCCTTGCGTCATTGTTCCAATGGCGCAAGGAGGCGCTGGAGCGGGACCACAGGCCTGCGTCGAGAAATCGAGGACCAGCGGTCCCAACTCCGCCAGGATCTCATGGAGTCATGGAGGGTGCGACTTGAGCAACCCAACGGGGGTGCCATCTTCATCGCGGCGGTGAGACCGATCATGGACTATTGGCTGCAGAGGCAGCATGGTGACCTCACGTACCGTGCGACGCAGATGGTTGCCGGGCATGGATGCTTCGGTAGCTATCTGTTTCGCATGCATCGTGAGGTCACACCCCGGTGTCAACACTGCGAGGTTTCCGACGACGACACCGCACTCCACACGTTGGTGGAGTGCTCAGCGTGGGCGAGTCAGCGCCGGGACCTCGTAGTGGGTCTGGGCGTGGATACCCTCTCACTGGGGACCATGCTTCAAGCCATGGTATCCAGCGGGAGTAGGTGGAACGCGGCCGTGTCCTTCTGCGAGCAAGTCATGCTCGCGAAGGAGGCGGCCGGGAGGGAGAGGGAGCGTACCCTCCCCGCCGAGTTCCGTAGTCGGCGGCCAGGCCGCCCCAGACAACGCGACTACGCCCAAGACTATCGTCCTCCATGATCGGGGCCTGAGGACGGCGGGATCGCCACCCACCATCCTTACAGAAGCAGGCTAGAAGGGTTGCGTGCTGCGGGGCCTTTGCCCCATAGCACGCAACCAGATACACTCACTGACGCGGGATAAAACCCGACCCCAATGACGCGGGATTCTCGTCCCGACCAAACACCCGCAGAGACCACAGAGGTGGTCAAAGTCCGCCGGGCGCCTCTGCTAGTAACCAGAGACGCCCGGCAACGGACGCTAGAGCGGCCGCGGCCTTGGGCCGCGGAATTAAAAAAAAAAAAAAAAGTTATAACAATACAACACTTACTTAGAAAGTATTGTTTGGAAACCGATTCATCGTTAATAATAATAATAAATAATAAATATTCTTTATTGTACATCTCACAAACTTAGTATAAATAACAAAAAATACGGTTACAAAAATTATGTACAATGGGCGGCCTAATCGCATAGAGCGATTTCTTCCAGGCAACCTTAGGATGGATAGAATTTAACATTAAATGTGATAGGGGCAGTGTATATACAAAAAGAAAGTCAATCTACAACTCCCGAGTCGATCATCAAACTATGGCAGCTTCCACAACCATATGAAAGACCCAAGAACAGTCAATTGATATACATAAATACATACAAACACATATACATACATATATAGATACACATATACATACACACATACATATATATATATATATATATATATATACATACACATACATACATATACACACAAATACATAATATATCCATACATACACATATTGAGTTGGCGGTAAAAATAATCAGAAAAAATATACAACAGAAATATATATTAAGTATCTAATTAGAACCAGACAGATAATGAGCCTTTACCTTGTTTTTAAACGAAGTCAGCGTTTGGGCACGTCTTATTTCCAGAGGCAGAGCGTTCCACAGGCGAACTGTTTGCACGGAAAAAGACCTATCTGCAAATCCTGTGGAGTGCGCTGGCATCTTTAGTCTCAAATTCTGTGATGACCGTAAGGATCTCAAATGCGTGTCATGAAGGAAGATAAACCGTTCTTTGAGGTATCTGGGAGTACGAGGATTAAACAGTATACTGTATAACAAGGATAAGATGTGAGTATTCCTGCGAAGGCGAATCGGGAGCCACTTGAGCCTTTCGCGAAATTCCGAAACATGATCATATTTCCGCAAACCAAATATGAATCTAATACAGACATTTTGAAGGCGCTCAAGCTTATTGAGGTGATAGGTGCTCCTCCGTGAGATCGAGATAGCTGACATCGGCATAATCAAGAATCGGCAGCAAAAGTGACTGTGCAAGCGCAATTTTAGTGGTAATCGGAAGAAGATTGCGTAATCTGCGCAGTGATCCCATTGACGCATACAGCTTGCGTCCGACCTCTTTCATTTGAAAATCCCATGATAGAGTTTGATCAACATATATGCCCAGGTTCTTGACACTATCACCTATTTCAATGGGAGAACCATTAAAAATAACCTGCGGCAATTGAGTAAATTCGATGCGTGACACCATCCAAGGGCTGCCAACGATGATGGCTTGAGTCTTGGATGCGTTCACCTGTAGCCCATAGTCAGCACTCCATCGACAAATACGTTCGAGATCCAGATTTAAGGTGCTAATTGCGTCTGGTAGCTGATCCATCGGAGCTTGAGTGTATATTTGGAGATCATCTGCATACAAGTGGTAGCTTGAAACCAATTGATTTGTCATAGAATTTATGAAAATAGTGAAGAGTAACGGAGATAGAACGCCACCCTGCGGCACACCAGCTGCGACATCACACCAAGAAGAAAAAGTATCCTCCAGATGCGTTCGCTGCCGGCGGCCAAACAGGTAACTTTGAAACCAGTCAATCACTGTTGGAGATATGTTAATAGAGCGGAGTATGCCAAGCAGGATTTGGAAATCCACCGTATTGAATGCGTTACTAAAATCCAGTAACAGTACGGTGAGGTTTCCCTTCTCCATGCCCACTCTGATATCCTCTGTTACATTCACGAGTGCAGTGACAGTACTGTGCCCTGGACGAAAACCAGATTGGAAGGAGTTTAAAAGAGAGTTTTTACATAGAAAAGAATTGATTTGAGTGTTAACAAGACGTTCAAGCACTTTAGATAGGAAAGGAAGTATAGAGATAGGACGATAGTGAGAGTGAGTGGATGGATTGCGAGTTTTGGGTAAAGGAATAACTTGGGCTTGTTTCCAAGAGGATGGGAAGGAGCCACTAGTTATAGAAAAATTAAAAATATGTGTAATAATAGGAAGAATCTGGTCCATAATAGGCAATATCATCTTACGGCTGATACTGTCACTGCCAACGGCATTCGACGTTATTGACATAATGCTCTTCTTAACACCACAATCAGTAAATTGTTCGAAGAAAAAAGGAAAATAATCAGGAGTTGGAAGCGATGAAAGATAATCAAGTGTAATGGCCTTGATGGTCCCTGTGAAACTGGACGAAGAGGAGAAATGCGCATTAAGTGCTTCGAGGTCTATCGAATTAGAGTTAGGATTTTGTTTAGACTTTCCAACTCCTAATGTTCTTAAGAATTTCCATACGCTAGATGAATCACAGTTTTCTATGGATTTGTGGATGTGTTGGCGTTGTGCATTTCTACACTCCTTGTTACAGTGATTCCGAATTTTTACATATTTGTCGAAATTTTCAGAACTCGGACGGCATTTGTATTTATATTTCGCCGCAGCTTTCTTTGCCATTATATCTTTAATAGCGTCAGTGAGCCAAGGAGCTGGTAGATGTTTTATCCTAATAGCGCGGACAGGTGCATGGGTGTCAAATAAGTCAACTAATTTTGATGTGAACAAATCAACTTTTTTATCAACACTTTCTGCAGTAACTAAAGGATTCCAATCAATTTTCTTAGCATCTTCACGAAGATCACAAAGATTCATACCACTAAAATTACGCTGCCACAGAACTTTCCGCTTTTCCTTAGGAGGACGAAGGGTATAGGAAAGGAAAATTAAATCATGATGAGAAAAGGCATCAGCACTGCATTGGCCATGCTTAGCAACATGATTAGTAGAGGAAACAAGAATTAGGTCAAGAAGGGATGGAGTGCGATTAGGAAGATGATGGGTAGTATTGAGAGGAAGGATAGAAAGATTGTAGGATTGTGCCGCGTGGCGGAAACGGATACAGCGAGAGTCATTTTTAACCTGGCATGTGTTAAAATCTCCCATAATAATTGTGTGGCTGTACGAAAGGGTGAACTTTTCTAGCAGGCTCTCAAAGGACCCAAAGAAGTCTATATCTGAAGACGGGCAGTAATAGACACCGACTAAAATCTTCGTGTGCTGAAGCTCTATTTCCAAGAAGAGATGCTCACCCGCAGCAGAGGGAGGTGGCTGTGCCGATACATCAATGACGTTAAAAGGAATATGTGAGCGCAATCGTTAGTTCCTCCTTTACATTTATCTTTATACTAAAATGCCGCTGCTGGTTTGGTGTAGAAATTTGTGTTTATTGTACCTAGAACATTACGCCAGCCAGTTATTACGACCTGCATTAAAAGAAATCGAAGATTATGTTGCGGTCAAAGTTTGATCTACTTTTTGGTGACCAATAACCATTTACAATATCATTGGGAAATATATATGAGTAGAGAAATATAATCGCCGTAATTTTACATTAGGTACCAATTACCATTCATTAGATATTGACCCGGCAAACGTTGATTACCTTTACTTAGCCAGTTTGTATGACAATACTGCTACTGAATATTCTGGCTCCTGAGCATCCATAGCTAATCCCTATACTTATCTGTCCTAAGTAACAATACAACTTCGTGATTCATCATGAATGTATCATTTCTCTATTATGAACACTTCATGGCAGAGACATGATACACTCATGATAAGTGAGGAAGAGTGGCACGTGAATGCTAATCTTTTTCTTCTCGGGTCGTTGTATTGGTCCAGTGCTCTGCAACACAGGTCACCTGAAGTACCTACATGTCTCTGGGCAGCACGGACACGACATCATATTGCTCATGGTTTGTTGAGACCAGCCACATTTGCACTGATTCTCGTTAGAGTCAATGTAGCCCGGGTTGGCTAGGGAAGTTTGTGTCCAAGCGCTGGTTTCTCTGCAGGTGGGGTGAAATCAGGTATAGAAAAGCTATCTCGCCATAAGCTCACACTTACTTAAATGGATCAACTCTAGTGGTAGGAGTAGTGTTGAGAAAGCTAGACCGTATATGCCAATAATTCCAATAAATCTACTATATCAAAACAAAATCCTACTCAATTCCAGATTATTCGCAATGTATCTAAGTCAAGTTAGACTCAATTGGATAAATGTAAATACCTAGTGAATACATTACGTACTATTAGGATTCATGTGGCAATCAAATAACTGGCAAGTATGTTAGTCAAGCTAGGCTAGGTATGTACCAGTAAGAGTATTTGCGAACTAGTTCGTATTAACAAGGAGCTAAGTTATGCATAAATGTTATTATAAATATTATAAATGTTATATAATTTACACATTATTAAACAATAAATTTTGTAAACAAAGAAAAAAAACAATTAAATTGAAAGAATTACAAATAAATTAAATAAACAACTTTGAATTGTTCTCATGTAATGGTTTAAATAAGTAATTACTTTATTATAATTGTAATATTACTCGTATTATATTTTTTATATAAATGCGAAAGTAATTAACTCTCTACTCAACTACTGAACTGATTTGGTTGAGATTTGACAGAGATAGTTTAAAACCTGAAATAGAACATAGGCTACTTTTTGTTCTGGTAATGGGATCCCGAGGAAATTGGGAAAGAGAAAACAGTTTTACACGAGCAATAATAGAATTCCCGTGGGAATTCTATTATTTTACTGTTTACACACATTACTTACCGAAATAAAACTAGCCTTTTGAGTTATTCTGATATCCGAGCTATAATGTAAACTTTAAAATCCATGTCGAGTTTTGCATAAAAGAGATATCCACACATCTACGAGTATATCGTTGCTGTAGCTGTTGCTCATTCCCAAAATTATCCATATGCCAATTTTTATCCAATCCAGTGAAGAGGATACAAACAAATAAACACACTTTCGGATTTATAATATTAGTTGGCATGTAAGATTGTAAATATCGTTGAATTGTAATCAGTCTTGCCTGATTGATGCAATGATTACTGGAGGTTAGGAAAGAGGGGCCGTGAGTTGTTAGTTCCAAATTCTTCTCTTACAGGCTCTACTTCTAATAACTATAAAAAATCACAGCCGGAATAGTTTCTGTCCAACCATTCTCGGACACTTCTGCTATAATGTGCCGGGCAACCGTCATGTTTGAATTGTTTTATTTTATTTTGTAACCTAATTGATCAATTTTACGATACTTTTTACTACTACTTTTATGACTTTTGTTAAAGATTATTCCAAGACTTCCAATATTATACCTTGTTGAATAGCTAATGAAACGTAGACATTTTTAAGTGTGTCTGCAGCCTAGGTGTAATAGATATTTTTTTTACTATTGCTGGTTGAAGTTTGATTTGTACTGATTTTTTATTGATGCTATAACTATCAATCTTCTATCTACGACCCATTTAGTTGAGATTACCCTAATTTTATTTTTCATAATGATGAAGAAACTAATCTGCTACACAAAAATCGTATTAAAATAAAAATTTGAACACAAATATACGAAAAAGATAGGCCAATAGACAAGAAATCGGCATTTTTTCAAAAAAATCTTCATAGTCTTATAACTTGAAAAGGGTTGGGGGGCAGGGGTCCAATGAGAAATTTGTCAGAAATGGTGGGAACTACCACCCCTGAACGGGGTTCGCACGACTTACCAGGTAACTCCAGATATATATACTAAAAATATTTGCATTACAAAATATCGTTTAAAAAATCCTCCGCGTCATTGCCGACTGGGAAGGTTCCCAGAATGGTGGCTGTGTTGCCACGAGTACTTACTTAGATCTAAATAAGATTTCACTGAATATACCAGTTCCCTACACTTATCAACCGACTACATCTAACCTACTTCGTACCTAACTAGTTAGACCTATTCGCTAAGTAATTGTTACTTTTATAACGGTACATTAGAATTTTATTAAGAAGTAATTGCAGGATGCTAACAAGTACAAAGATTTATTAGAACTAATTACCAAATTTCAACTAATTAGAAAATAACAGCCTTAAAATTATAAGCCTATCCGCTTGGGTTATGATAATATGACCAATGTAATAGCAAAAGCGCTCTCATACACGTCTACTTCTTCTTTCTTTTTTAAAACGTAGCTCCATCGATATTTATCGATGATTTCGCCAATGCTTGATTAGTTGATAGTCCCGCACAGAAGAACTAGTTATTCCTAACTAGCTCCAGGTGCAGGACAAGAAACGTTGTTCGGTATGAGAGTGTCTGCGCTCGGTCTCCTCTTATACACGTCAATAATTAACACAACAAACGACTTTAAATGACCCAACTGGGACCAAATAATTGTCAGAATGGAACCACTTCAGAAGTAATAGCTTTCATTTAAAAAATCAAATTGTCATAATCGGTTTACCCAGTCCAGTCCAGTCCAAACATAAATAAAAAAATAATAAAAAAAACATACATTCGAATTAAGAACCTCCTCGTTTTCAAATTACCGGAATAGGATCAAATTGAAATGGGACCACTGCAGTAACTTTCAATTAAAAAAAAATTCAAAATCGGTTCACCCAATCAAAAGATGAGAAATGATGAAAGGAAATGACATAAAAAAGGCAGTCGAATAGCACCTCCTCCTTTTTGAAAGTAGGTTAAAAATAATACTCGTGCGTCTGAGAATATGTGTTCAATATTTACATTCTTTCTAGTATCGGGAAAATGCATAATGAGTATGACTTGTTCCGCTAGCTCTATGCGGCTGGGTATCGGAACCCGCGTCCCTGTCGTCGAAACTTTTTGTTTTTCCGCGAGACGGCGCCCACTCCTATGTACATTGCCGCGGACGTCTCTGGAACGCACAAGAAGCCAAGGTATTTCCAGTAGCCAACGCCTTGCCAAGCTACGAACTTATCAATAGATTATCATGTTATACCTTATTGTACTTTGACCGCTCGTTTTATTTCTTATCATCACGTAATGAACAAGTAAATGTTAATTACAGTTATCTTAATTCATTGTTAATCATGAATAATGAACCGATTGTAGTGCCAATTATATTTGTTGTATATTTTAACACACATGATCAACCTTTAATGTATGTATGGGTAGTTGTAGGTATAATAATGCTTTCCCTAACTTTTGGAAAACAGCATTCATGACGTACCTATGATCTATGTATTAAATAGTGCATAACAATATCTTTTTAGGGTTCCGTAGTTCAAGTTTCGGAACCCTTATGGTTCACTGGAAATACCTTCTGCGTGCAAACCAGAGACGCCCGGCAACGGACGTATGAGCGGCCGCGGTCCTGGGCCGCGGAATTTAAAAAAAATGTTCATCAAAACCCTTATGGTTTCGTCATGTTTGTCCGTCCGTCCGTCCTCGGCTTTTCTCCTAAACGGTGAGTGCTAGAAACATGAAACTTTGCGTGGATATAAGTGTATTTACTACATTGACAAAGTGCTAACTTTTTTTTTTGTTTCTCACATATCATATCTCACAGAGTGTGAGATATAATTAGATAGGTCTTTTAAAATATTGAAAAGTTGCTAAGTCAATTTAATGATTGGCTCACAAAATCTGGAAATATTTACGATTGTAGTCCATGTAATGAACTTTCAAGGAAAACTATAACGAATTAGACATCTTTGTTAGTTCAGAAGCTATAGATGCTAATATTGGTGACTTCGGAACCTTATTCTATGCGTGGCCAGACTCACACTTGGACGATTTTTTTTACCTAGCTACGCCAGCACAAATGCTAGGACAAATCAAGAGTCAAATCGTTTAATCATTTAAGTGACAAAGGATACTTATGCAAGTCATTCAAAGTGATATTACATGTACATTTACTACCAGATTTGCAAAGCAACAGGTAGAGCCGGTGAGTAAAAATATGACAAGAAATCTTACGGCCACTCTTTTTCAATAATTGTCAATGAAACGTAATTATACATAACAATACAACAGTAAAAGATGAAATTCTCAACCATAACAATTAAACAAGTCCAGAGTACTTAAACAATTTTGGGTGCAAACGGGCTCTACCAACATCTTTAGGGCCCCAGCGACCTGCTAGTGGCGCACCTGCTGATCAACGGATGAGGTTCATTAATTTACGGTACCCATGAAATGGCTTCGGCCCCTACGTGGGTACCAGGTGGTACAACAGTGTTGGTCCGGGGGGGTACCACCGTGCAGCTGTGCTAAAGCCCCCCAAGTAACCCAGCCCAGGCTGGGTTGCGTTAGGCATTCAGCAGCTGCACCGCCGGGCCCGGGGCGATGTATGGTGCAGCAGGCATGGGACCAGTGGAGGTGAAGCGGAGTCTAGTGTGGGTGGCGTGGGTCGATTCGCTGGCCAAGGACACCCTTAGCAACGGCGTTGCCACGGCCGCCCGCAACACAGTCACGAGGCCCGCCTGGGACCAATCACCCCAGTAGGCTGCCCCACATGTTGCGCATAATCCTGTGTGGGGTAGCGGTGGCCTTGCATCAGGGGGGTTTGGGAGCCCTTCCGTCCGGCGGGTCGGCTCCGTCCTAAACAAACGGTTCTAGACGAAGCAAGCCCCTGCGCTTTGTCACTTACTGCTGCACCAAATGTCGCCCTGTCTTCACGCTTCTTCTTTACATCACATCTACAATGGCAGTGCAACATAAAAAACATAAACGTTACACAGCGGCGCCAGGAAACCCCACAACTTCACTCTTCGAGGTGGAGTTCACAAACTCCATGCGAAACTCGATGCCGTCCACCATCACCTTGAGGACGGCACGGCCCGCTGTGATGTTCCTCACGGAGACACAAATACGCCGCCCTGACGATACGTCTTACCTGTGTTACCCCGGTTATGTCATCGAGGAACAATTTCGAGATAAATGCGATGCGTGTTCGTTAGGGCGGATGTTTGCTGCCGCCGGTTTCGCTGCCTTGAGAACCCCTCCAACTCCGTCCTTTGGCTGCATGTGGACCATGGCTCTATGAGCCAGATCTACGTGTGCGTGTACCGTTCCCACACAGGGGATTCTGAGACAACAAAGCTCTTCCAGTACCTCAGCGAGACGGCTGATGATGCGCAGGTGCGGTTCCTGAACGCTGACCTAGTGTTTCTGGGCGACTTCAATGGCCATCACATTGAATGGCTGGGATCCCTCAGGACTGATCATGCGGGTAGGGCCACCCACGCGTTCGCTCTCTCCCACGGTCTGACCCAGATGGTATGCGGGATCATCCGGATACCAGACAGGTCAGTTCACGCGCCCGCTTTTCTGGATCTACTGCTGACGAGTCGCCCAGCCCAGTACAGTGTTTCGGTAGGAGCCCCATTGGGTAGTTCCGACCACTGTGTTGTTCACGCTGGCATGAAGGTGTCACCTCCTGCACGTGCTGTACAAATGGCACGACGTCTATGGCACTACTCGTGAGCGGATTGGGACGGTCTATGCGATTATTATGCGTCCGTCCCCTGGAGCCGGCGCTGCTTTGTAGGAAAGGCTCCTTCGGATAGCGCTTCTGCGATTCCTGGCGAGATCAGTTTAGGGATGGAATATTACATCCCTTTCACTGATGTCGCCAGTATCTCGTCCCTGGTTTGGGCGAGATTGTGCCAAAGCTGTTCGACAAAAACAGTCGGCATATCGCGCCTGGATCAGGGCCCGGGCTGTGCTCGACCCAGACGTGGGCCACCTCAAAGCGGCGTACAACCGGGCCACAAAATCCAGCAAGAGGGCCTTTAAGAGAGTGGATGCCCAGCGCGTCGCGCGGCTTGGTCAGGAGCTCACTTCCCATCCCACGGGCAGCCGTGGATACTGGCAACAGGCCAAAGCCGTGCAATCTAACTTTTGTCAGCCCTCGCTGCCACCGCTGCGTTACC